>FIZU01060028.1:0-12357 GCA_900064475.1 Pseudococcus longispinus
AAAAATGCATATTTTAGCATATTTGACCATTTGAAATGCATAAAATATGCGCATATTCTGAGATTTTTTCTGCATAAAATTCAAAGCTCTAGAATTGTCAAAACTTCATAAAAGTCATCGAAAATGTTGTAAAAGTTGTAGAAAAGTCGTCGAAAGTTCGTAAAAAGTTGTTAAGATGATGAAAAATTTCATTAAAATCTTGTAAATTGCCTACCAAAAGTTCTGCAAAAGCCATAAAAAATGTGATGTTCATCATAATCTTTACATACCTATTTTTAGACTTTTGAAATTTTTTTGTGATTTTTTAATGAATTTTCAAACATTTTTGAAGGATTTTTCTTGAATAGGTATTAATCTTTTTCAAAAATTTTCAAAATTTTCATCACTATTACTCAATTTATTATAATTTTCAACAATTTTTACATTATTTTGAAAAATTTTTGTAATATCTTGAACTGAAAAAATTGTGTGGGAAGACTTTTCGATGAAATCTGGAACTTTTATGTTTTCGAGTTATGTATCAAATTTTTACGACGTCAAATGCCATTCTTTTTTTTTCAACTTGAACAATAGCGCACTTATCTAATTTTGAACGTCCAACTCTGCATATTTTCAATACGAAAATTTATTGTCCATAGAAAATTTGTAATTATTTTGATGTTTTGGATTTGATTAAGTTTTGAATTTTTTAATCTGTCGATAAAACGTGACTGTTCAAAAATAATGAAAAATTCTGAGTGATGTTTTCGACCTCTCTTTTCCTTTTTCGTCGCTTTGAAACCAGTTAAAATCAATTTAATTCGTTACAAAATACCCTAGAGAAAAATATCGAAAAAACATTGGTCCGAGAGATATTCTAATTCATGCATAATTGTATTCGTCGGGGTAGAAAAATAATTATAAACGAAATGTACGGGGACCTATAAACTTGGCAAAAGAAAGACGAAGAGATGAGAATTGCTTATCTTTGAAAAAAATACCTCGTCTATTAGCCTTTTTATTTGCTTCGGATTGGCTCGGTACGCCGGCATGCTCGTTATACGTTCTACAATGTACATATAATACTCGTAAATCACACTTTACGAGCTTTGTTTTATTTTACTCGCGTAAATGCTGCGTAATTATCCAAACGAGCCAACCACGTTGAAGTATACGTATCTTGGGCACCTTTTGAAGGATTGTTTGCGATCGCAATTGATCAAAGATTGAACCGGACCGTGATTAAAATTAGTTTAAATTTCGAGCTCATAAATCATAAATGCGAAAAGGCACGGTACCTCTTATACATTACGTCCTAATCAAAGATAGCTCGTTGTTAATTTCGCATCTTGCATTAATTCGACTTGCTCTACGAGACCGACCGTTGCGTTGCCTAGCCAAATATACCCGTTTGATAAAATTCCACGAGGGGCTATCAGAATTAAAAAAACTTGCCAGGCTAAATGATGGTATCACTGCGAACCGGGCTACTTTGCGATTCATCATTATGGTTAATGAAGCGCACAGCCCATCTCCCAACAAAAAGCAAATTAATCATCTTTCTCGATGTACAAAGGCTCGGCCACTAAAAGCCAGCCAGAAGGCGAAGCCACGCAGGGGAGACGTAGACGTAGCCAACAACTTCGTTAAATCCTTTTGACTGGCAAAGTGTCAAATTTGCTGAAAAATAACGAAAAGAAAAAGGCACATAGTTGTCCGAAGAAATGACAAATTCCGAGCATTCGTTAAACGCCTCGACGCACGTGCTGCGTATAACACGACGTTCAATTTTCAGTCAACTATTTCGTTATAACGTGTGCTATCATACTCTCTTTTATACGTATAGATAGGTAATCGGTATAGTTCGAGTGGATTTAGGTTTTTTGGGAACTGTTTCGTCGGGTCGGTGTGATCGCGAGATGGAGATAAACTGTAGAAAGTAATTAATTCAACTAATCGGGTGTGTTTTTGAATTTTTTAATTCGTATCCTTTATAGTATTCGTTCGCCTTAAATAAGTTGTTTTTATCTCGACACCGGAATGCTTTATTAACGGCTTGAAATATCTCGCACACGGCCAAGCAACTCGCAAATGAATAGAAAACTTTTCCGCCCTTTTACTTTTTTTTCTCGTTCACTTATTTTTAAAGCGAAATTCTTATTAAAAATAACATCTTTATAAGAACAACCTTATCTGGCGTTTTATTTTTACGCTGAGAAGGGAACAAACAAGCTATTTTTTATTTCGAATTCGTATTCCTATTCAGATCCTATTATGCTTTTCTTTTCTTTTTATCCTTTCGCCTCCTACGAGCCGGATAAATTTTTCGACTAATTTATTAATGTGATAAAACTATGCAGAAAGTTGTACGTAGACGCGTATTTCTTTAGGCGAATTTTCTTTTTCAACACTTGTGTTAGGTATGTGTATTAGTCTAAGTGTTTAGCACAAAAAAGCAGCTGGTATGCTTCTTTTTGAACACGAAGTTGACATGTGATTTTTCATTTAGTATGAACCAAAAGAAAATTTTGGGGAAGGAGGCCATCAAAAAATTGTTCTTTGGAGGCGAGCTGGAGAAGATTTTAGGAGTGGAAATACACATATTTCCACAAATAAGAGGGTGGTATGTTTGGTATCATTTCCATATAATTCGACCCTCGTAAACTCGAATCTGTCATTACTTTTCCGATTGAGAGTGGAGAAGTGTCACCGTTGTGAAATTTATGTTGCAAAAAATTATCAATTTTTGTGAAAACAGAAGGTAAAATCACAATTTTTTCAATACTTTGAACCCCGTAGAATGTAGGGGGTGATTAATTGGGTCAAGAAACATGTTTTTTTGTTATTATTCGAACCTCCTGAACCCGAATTTGAAATTGGTTTCCAGATAGGAAGTAGGGAATTCTCGTATTGTCGAATTTGCTTATCGTGAAGTGCCCGATTTCTTTTATTTTGATATAAATTAATTGTTTCAATTTCGATATGAATAGATTGTTTCGATTTCGATATGAATTGATTGTTTTGATTTCGATATGAATCGATTGTTTCGATTTCTATATAAATCGATTGTTTCGATTTCGATATGATAGATTGTTTCAATTTTAATATAAATCGGTTGCTTCGATATTTATCGATTGTTTCGTTATTAATCGATTGTTTCGATTTCGATATGAATAGATTGTTTCGATTTCGATATAAATCGATCGTTTCGATTTCGATATTTAATCGATCATTTCGATTTCGATGTAAATCGATCGTTTCGATTTCGATATTTAATCGATCGTTTCGATTTCGACGTAAATCGATTGTTTTGATTTCGATATGATAGATTGTTTCAATTTTAATATAAATCGGCTGCTTCGATATTTATCGATTGTTTCGATTTCGATATGAATTGATTGTTTTGATTTCGATATGAATCGATTGTTTCGATTTCTATATAAATCGATTGTTTCGATTTCGATATGATAGATTGTTTCAATTTTAATATAAATCGGTTGCTTCGATATTTATCGATTGTTTCGTTATTAATCGATTGTTTCGATTTCGATATGAATAGATTGTTTCGATTTCGATATAAATCGATCGTTTCGATTTCGATATTTAATCGATCATTTCGATTTCGATGTAAATCGATCGTTTCGATTTCGATATTAAATCGATCGTTTCGATTTCGACGTAAATCGATCATTTCGATTTTGACGTAAATCGATCATTTCGATTTCGATGTAAATCGATCGTTTCGATTTCGATATAAATCGATTGCTTTTATTTCAATTTAAATCGATTTTTTCGATTTTGATTTAAATCGATTTTTTTGATTAGCATCAAATCGTGGTATCTCATTTCCTAACCCTTATACCTGTAACCGATTAAGATATAAGACTTTTGTTTAACCTAATTCAAACCCCCCGAACTGAAATACGGTGTCTAACAGGTCCTGAAAGTCATGGGAAAGTCATGGATTTCAAAAAAGGATCATGAAAGACATGGAAAAGTTATGGATTATGCAAAAAATTTACCATTTCGTAGAAAAGTCATGAATTGATAATTTTTAAATATTTTGTCTGACTTTTTTGGACTTGGAAAAATTTTCATATTGATATGATTTTTAGACATTTTGTCACTCAAGCAATTTAAACTTTTTGAATACTGAAACTTGACTTTTAGAAATTTTGTCAGTTTTTTTGGACTTGAAGAAAAAATTTTCAGATTTCTATTGACTTTTTGGACTCCGAAAATTTTATAAATCAGGGCAACTTTCTGATATTTTGTCAGGCAGACTTCTTGGATTTGAAAAATTTCAGATATAACGCTGACTTTCAGGCATTTTTCAGACTTTTTTGGATTTGAACAATTTTTTAGATTTTTATTGACTATTTGAACTTTGAAAATTTCAGAGGTAATGCTGACTTTTTTGATATTTTATTTGGCAAAATTCAAATTGGGTCATAATAATTTTTTTTTAAATGTTTTCTTTGAAATTTTTTCTCGTTACTAACGACATGGGTGTTTAACAGATGTCGAAAGTGCTAAAAAGGTACTCCATTTTACAAAGTGGTACTAAAAGTCGAATAAGTACTGAAAAAATGATAAATTTGGCTCAAAATTTTTCCTTTTTTCGTTAAAATTCATCATCTTGAAGAAATTTTAGCTTTTGAATGCCTTTTTATGCAAAAATTTAGTCCTTGCTTCGCTCGAGCTCAATACTTTAATTTTTTTATTTTTAATTAATTTTTAATTATATTCGCTTCAACTTTCGAGTGATTTCGCGAGACTTTCATTTTTTAAAAACCTGATAATAATAAACTTTTGACTTTTTTCTTTCAAATTTGAAAATTCATGGACCTCGATGCTTGACAGCTTGATGAGACGTTTTCTGGTACATGTCAAAAAAAAATTTAAAAACGACGAAATTTTGATTTTTTTCTGTTCAAAATTTAAAAACGATCACAAAAAAATTACAAAAATATGGAGAAAATGTCAAAAAATTCTTTAAAAAAATGATAAAACAGTTTAAAAGTGTCGAAAAAAGTTGAAAAAAATGAATTGAAAAAAATAATTTCTATCCCAAATTTGAAAATTGTGTGACTTTGATGTTTAGTGACACATTCACATATCAAAAGAAACATTTTGAAAAGAATCATTCAAAATTGGTCTATTAGAATAAGGTACTGGCGAATATTACAAGGTTTTTTCAAAAATCATTCAATATAATATGTACATTGTGGGTGTGGGAGGAGGGGGTAGCTCGTAAATTCGAGAAACATCCTCCTGAAGATGTTTTGAATTTTAAATTGCAAATTTCGTTAGAAACCCTGTAATGAGCATGATACTCTGAACGAAAAAAATTAAAAAAGGAGGTATCAGCAATTATAAACGAAATTTTAAAAAGGCCATAGAAAAAATCATAGAAAATTTATGGATTTCCAAAAAAAAAATCCAATTCAACATCCTGTTAAATTCGAAGCTAGTTTCCAGGTAGCAAGTAGGGAATTCTTTCACTGAATTATGGAATGTGAGTAACTGAGTACCGTATAGAGGCCAATTTGTGCTTAAATTAACAGAATTTCTTCTTTTTCAGAAGTACAACTCTTCCCCACTTCAAGGTAGAAAAAAAATTATAGAATAAAAAATGACGTAGTTTCAGTGTTCTATAACTTTTGTTCGAAACTTTTTTTCGTATTGTCAATTTAGAAAATTTTTTCATCCAGGTGTCCTAAAAAAAATTACATCTCGGTAAAAAATCACGATACGGCAAAAAACTTGGAACAAAAGTTGTAGAGTATCAAAAATTCATAATTTTTTGTTCCATAATTTTTTTCCTATTTTGCAGTGGTAAAAAGCCATCCTTCTCAGAAGATAGGAATTTATGAATAACAGAGACATGGATTTTTAAGAAAATTGTCCTCTCTTCTTTAAATTAGAAAAATAATGACGGATTCGAGTTCAGGAAGGTCAAATTATATGGAAATGATACCAAACACACCCGTACCCCTTTATGTGCAGAAATAAAGGTGTTTCCACTCCTAAAACCCCCCTACTGAAAGAAAAACCACGTGTGAATTCGTGTTCAAAAAAAAAAAGTTTACCTGTGCTAACTGCTTGGACTACGAGTATTATCAACTCACTCGTAAAAGTTATCGTTATACTAAAGGTTTACACTTATTGTTGTGGGACCCTCCTTGCCCCTTCCAACAAAGAAAAACCACTAGAAAAAATTTAATGATGGTATTTTTCACCTTTTATGTCGTTTCGTGACCAACTATTGAAAGAACTTGATTGAGTTTTTGTTTTGTTTTGTTTTTTTTTCCTAAACCACACATACATATTGTTCTTTTTATTTTCGTGTACTTCAGCGAGTAATCGTTAAAAATTTACAGTGTTTTTGTAAAATTTCCCAGATACGCCTTTGAATAAACAGATTGCAATGCAATGCAAGTTGCATTTTTTTGTGACGCAATGCGCATATTACACTCGTACTTGGTTATCTGATGTAGAAGGTTGTAATAATATACGTTTTGGTTTATTTTCGCTATTTTTATGTTGTTATTCGAACGCAGTCGTAATTTTTTTACTACCTATAACGAGCGAATTTTATTTCTGTGATAACAATTTTCTTTTATTTTGATAAAAAGAAAAGAAATGCGGTTAATTCGTTTTTATCTGCGGTTTTTTTCCCGTTTAGGAGTTACCTACATAAAATATGCTGATAATTGTGTTTCGCTATTTCGAAAATGGTTTCCTCTTGGGAGAATTGGCATTGATTTTTTTACTTCTAAAGACTTCAATGTACTATATGATTTGAGAAATCATTACAAGGAAATATTGGTTTGCAAAATTGAAAAACACTTCGTCGTGATTTATTCGCATCGAGCTTCTTCTCCCCCAGTCTTTTTACCCACTTGTTAAAGTAATTTTAAAGTTACTCACGCAATAAATGTAGTATGCCTGCGATATGAGTTTTAGCCGCAACAGTGATCTGTGCGTGGTATTTTTACATGTTGATATACGAGTAGGTCTAGGTACCTGCTGCAAAGAGGTATAAAAGTGTTTTTCTTCGTTCGTATTCCGAGCACGAACGCGACGATAGTGCGAATAGTGTGTTGAAATTGTTGGACGGTCGGGGTGGAATATGTGATGGAAAATTTTGGACTGGAAAATGACCGCGACGAAATTCGAATGGTATTTCAATTTTGGCCATACGTGGGATGCGACATGTATTTTTCATTAAACAGGCGAAAATCTAATGAAAATTTTCTGCTGATGTCGAGTTATAAAATGGAATTGCTTTTGAGGAATCGACGTCGGCGTCGTTGGAAATATTGTGCAAATTTCGAAATATGAAAGTTTTTTTTCCATCAGTGAAGATGAAAATGTAAAATTGGTTGAATATTAAGTATTGTTGGATTATAAAACATATTCTAGGAAAAAAACAACGAAATAGATATGAATAAAAAAATGATTTTAAAAAGTGCATTAAAATATCATAACAGTCGATGAAAAATCTCTAAAATTGTTGGAAAAAACTGCGAATATGTTGAAAACTTCGTAACCCTAATTGAAATATCATAAAAGTGGTATTGAAAAGAACGTAAAAATTGTGTCAAATTAATTAAAATTCGTTGAAAGTTTTATTTAAATTTTTCCAAGAGTGGTAAATTGTGACGAAATTGTGAAATGATGCAAAATATGATAAATGAGATGGAATATCCATAAAAATGATTTGTGATATCTTAAAAGTCGTCAAAATTGTCGTTCAATTGATCAGAAACATGATTAAATTGTCTAAAATATGGCAAATGACGTCGAAAACTTGATAAAATTATTTTTAATATCTTTATAGTCATTTTAAAAAAATGAAAATTGGTTTTAATTCAGCAAAACTTGTTAAAAATTTCATTAAATTAGTAAAAAAAAAAAGTTGTTTAATTGGTAGAAAAATATGGTTTTTCATTCCCTCCGGCCTCCCCTCCAGATTAAATAATAAAAGCTGTCGAGGAATAATGTTGACGTGTTTCATCGTATTGTGAACTTAATTACTACTTTAATATATTTAATGAAATGTCACGAACAAAATGACTAAATTATGTCTTTTTTTCTTACTTTGTTGCAGGTATGTATCTTCATCATTTTCAACACTCACCCCTTTAACTTTCAACTCTTGTGAATATGGTAGCCGAGCAATACGTTTAATATTACCTACGTCTGCCGAATGTTTGGAAAAAGCAAAACGTAAGTTATGAGATAATCACGACCCCGTCGCGTCGTGGAGCCACGAAGAATAGTATTATTACCTTAATGGCGTATAATGAAAAGGAGAAAACGAGAGCAAATAAGACGCCAGAGATAGCAAGTGCGAGAGGGGGAAAAGGCTAGGGCTCCGAAGATGGCGCAAATTTACTAATGAATAGTACAAGGCGCGAGTTATAATTTACGCTGTACGCGAGGAGCGGAGTTTTTTAATAATCGATGCTGTGTCGTATACTCTTTGCCAAAGAAGGTGCTGGCATGGCGCGGCGCGTTCAACAAGAGCCCGAAAATTTATTACGAACGAAATGGCGCGCGAATGAAATTTCAAATCGTAACGAGACCATTAATTTATTAAATTTTTGCGACGAAAATGAATTGGAAGGAGCCCCAAGACTCGTATGTTATAGTTGAGGAATAGGGGTGCGCATTGAACACTGATGTATAAATACTTGTAATCTGTTTTGCGTAATATTTTGTTTATGTTTTTTTTTTCGGGAATGAAACGTTGTTGTAGACGTAAAGAGGAAAAGAAAATAGAACGAAGGGGCAAGAGGAGAGAGAAAATCCTCATTATAGTGTCTCTTTTTGACACGCCGTACGTAACGGAATGACGCTACAATGGCGAGATGGAACTATTTTTCGCTGGTGTTGTGTACGAGCAGCAGGCCTACCTATTATTTTTACATCAAAAAATTCCGATCCGAACGGCTTAATGATTTTTTAAACGTTATTCGAGGGTAACTCGTCCTGCGACGTTAATCTACTGCGTGTGTGCATTTGGAAACATACCCGGAGCAATGGATTGTGAATAAAAATTCTATTCGAGTGCGATCAAAGTTCGTATGTTTTGGTGAATTTTTATTGTACGAGGTAAAAAAACAGGATATTATGGTGGATTGCCTGGAATCAAAAGGAATGAGAAGAGAAATTTAGTGCCTAGTCCCGGAATATCCATTTTATTCCATTTGCATTTTGCATCGAGTTTTCTGCTCACTGGAAACATCTCATGGGTATTGATATAATTTGTGTGGTTCCTCAGTTTTTGGCTTTTTGCGTATTTCTTAGGAGAGAAGAGGGAATCGTTATTCGAGATTGAGATATGATCAGATCATTGGAAATATTCAGCGGGCATCTAAATCGTCGAAAAATTGTTGACCAGACAGATATGGCAGACTTTGGACATGGATAGTCGTATTTCAGTAACTTTTATGAAATTTTGGAGAGCTTTCGTAGAATTTTTAAGGTTTTAAATAGTTTTAAAGCATTTTAAACGCTATTTTTTCAACTTTTGAGGTCCTGTGCACTCATGGTACATGCACCAATCACAAAAGGCGCACATAGCTATTTTTATGATGATTCAAACAATTTTTCTGGGGTGATAGAGTGGTTCTCTGTATTTTCTCAACTATCACTTTTTTGATGAATTTTAAATTTTTTGTTCATGTTTTCTTCTTTTGAACTCCAAAATAATGACAAAAAAAAATTGTCAAAATAGTTGCCTACCCTTTGTACAATACCCAGTCTCTCCTATTGAACTGATGTTCCTCTTTACACACAGCAAGATGATGTCTAAAGGATGCTGAAAGTGCTGAAAAAGTTCTTCATTTGACAAAGTGGTGCTGAAAGTCGTGTTCTTGATGCTCGCGCATCGAACGAAAATGGATTCACTTGTGCCGTTAAAGAGTTAGATTAAAATCCGCGCACCGAAATCAACACGAGAAACAAAGGAAGACGAATAAATTATACTTAACATTATTCGACCACACGAACGACGGGTGCGGCTGTCTTACCTATTACTCCAGGAGCCAGGCTATACCACCGAGTTGCGACTGGAGGTCGACTTTAACCAACAAAACACTTTTACGTATCAAAAATGCAGCGTTTATTAAAATGGGTTGGCTACAAAACATTAGATGGTAGTTTTAGCTTATATACGAATAACCCCACACTTATTGTGCGAGAAGTTAACTATACTATTTTATGAGAATACATAGGTCCGAGCGAAGGTAAAACCTGTTTCGGGAGTATAACCGCGGCGATCACCGAACATTCGCGGTAACTTGAACGCAAACAGATATACCTTAACCAACACCAATTAAAAACATCGTAACAAGTCGAAAAAGTGCTGAATTTGATTCAAAACTTCGAAGTCCTGCTTTTTCGTTCAAAAAACATTGAAAACTTTTTTCTAGTTTATTAATTTGAAGAAATTTTAGCTTTTGAATGCCTTTTTCTGCAAACATTTTCGCTCGGGTTCAATAATTGCTTATTTTACTCGTCACTCCTCCCATGCGAATAACTGTCCCCTCTAGAAAAGTCAGCTTATTCTATTTTGGATGGGACTGGACAAAAGGTGAAAAAATAGGTCTTCCATTCTGATGGTGGGAGGTGTCTCGTAAGCCGGAAAAACATCCTTCTGAAAATGTTACAAAATTCTGAAAAATTCCTACAAAAGTGCTCAATGATCGAAAAAATTTTCAACGGAATTCCATTACGAAATTCATTCACAAAAATCCGTTACACTGACTTTTACATATTTTGTCAGACTTTTTTGGACTTGGAAAATTTCAAGAAAGTTTAAAATATCACGACTTTATGAACTTGAAAATTCAATGATCAAAAGCATAACCTATAATTTTTTGTTTCATGGGTCGTATAGAAATGACTAGGACTTTTTTTAAATTCCTTTTTAGATTATGAAATTCGACAAAAACAATATTCCAGCTCGTTGCTACATTCTGTTTTGCAGCTCCTCCATCTGATCATCGTTTAAAAAAATTGTATCTAAGGCACAGAGAGCCATAGAACAATATCTCCCTACAGCCGATTTTATTCGACGCGTGAAAACTGATAACCCTAATAATGAGCCATTCGAATATGAAAACGATTATACACGAAAGGTTGTTCAGCGCACATGTGCTGATAACGAGTGGACACGAGTCGAAGGCGGCAGGGAAGCGCACTCGTCGCGAATGGCTTGTTAATACATTTAGGTCTTTTGAAATCGAATCAAGAGTGAAGTATGGCGATATTGCGACTCGACAACGAGCTCGAGCTTCGATGGCACAGCTTACAAATATGTACGCTACGTTTACGACTACAACATAGTGCCAGTACGAAAATGAAGCTAATTTTTTACGTATTATCGTTAGCGATTAATTACGTTGCCTGGCCAAACGGTTACACCGATTCAATGTCCAGCCCGTTATGTGGAAATACTCTACTCGTATCTCATCGTTCATGCAGCGTTCTTTTTCACAACCGCGTCCGGTCGTTTCTCGCACAACCATTAATGAAACATTTCGTACGTATTGTATCAGGTGTTGTTTGCCGCAGCATTTTCGTTGATGTACGAGTACGACTACGTGTTCTGTTCGGTATAGATTCATGGTGTATTCTGGCCTGGGATGCACGTATACAATTCAAAAACTAATACATCATGTGGACGTCACCGTCCCGTCATTTGCCAACTTATTCGAGTGATTTTAATTTCCAGTATGGACATAGTCGTAGAACTGTAAAGGAGATTTGCTTTCATTTGGAGATTTTTTTTCATGTAGGAAAAAAAACGCGAACTGTGTTTGAGATTATGGCGAAGAGAAAACATACGTCTTTGGAAGTTTACAAGACTCGTTTATTTTCCTGTCATCGAGTCGATGATGAGTTTAAAATGAGTTCATTTGCAATAAAGTTGACTGCGGTTGAGGTAATGCCACAAAGTATGCGGATAAGTTACTTGTAACGTGTTTTCTTCTCGAAGTGGCGGTTTGTTGCGGAGTAGAAATTACTTTAAAATTAGCTGCGGGAAAAAATGTTTGCGGATACAGGGTGATTAAGATAGTAAGTGGTGTTCCTTCTTGTCCCTTGTCGATTCAAACCCCTGATAGAGGGCTATAAGTGGTATCCAATTTTGAGGTCAATGGCCTAGGGAGGTGTGGAAACTGAAATTGAACTTTTTCAGAAAAGTGACCAAGGCATTAAAAGGGCAAATTTCAAAACTGACATCACTTTGGGCACACCCAGCTCCATTCCCCTGTGAGCTAGGGATTCAAAATTTTCTATGGTGCATCTGTCGAAAACTCGACTTCGAGGAGCGACACTAGTGCCTCACTCGAAAACTTAAGA
>FIZU01060036.1:0-12407 GCA_900064475.1 Pseudococcus longispinus
AAAGGTGAACGAATTTCAAAAAGTGTTGAAAATTATTTTTGTATTTTTTTTTTTTTTTTTGAGGAGAAACATTTGAAAAATTGTAATATTGAATGAAACTCTATAATTTGGTACAAATTGATTCAGGAGAAAGTTCATCTCATTTTGTAGGTTTTTTATTAATGAGAATGAACCTGAGCCATTCAAACATCATATTGATTAACCAATTTTTAGCTGATTGAATTCATATCTGAGAGGATGAATTATTGAGTAGAAAGTGAAGAGACCATTCAAACTATGTACCAAAAAAAGAACAAATTACGTGTACCTATTATTAAAGTTGAACTTCCAATCAACTTTTCATAGTTTTAGGTTCATTTTGAGGAGAAATGTAGGCTTGTAACTGAAATTTTCAATTTTTCAAAGAATATGTACGGGTTAATGTTTTTTCCTTCCATTTTGAATTTTTAAATTCTTGAAAATCTACATCATCTGTATTTTGTGAAACTTCTGATTAACTCCGAACATTGGATTTTTAATTGGAAAAAGTTGGGTTTCAGTGGGAAATTCTACAGAAATTGATGAATGACATTTTTTTGAGGAAATGGAAAATTCAGTTTTTATCACATTTTTTAACACATTTTTAAACACTTGAGAATTTTGTCGTTATTTTGTTCAATTTTAAACGCAATAAGATGATATTTACAATTTTTCAAAGTTTAAGAATTTTTTCAAAAATTTAAAAAAATATTATCAGCACTGACAATTTTTGAAAAAATTTTGAATATTGAAAAAAAAATTGATATGCTTTTGAAAATTTGAGAATTTTTGTGCAAACGATTTTTACAAATGAAGTTTTGTAAAATTTTGCAATTTTTCCACAGTTTGAAATTTCTTAAATTTCACAAGTGTAAAATTTTTTGAGAATTTTGAACATTTTTCTAATCATGATAATTTTGACTTGAAACTGATCTCCCTAATCGTAAATTTTAACTTCTTTCCTCACCTTTATACCATTATAATATGTAGGTATCACTCAAAGTCCATTTCCAGGCAAAAACCAAGATATAGATTCATAGGTATATCAATTTTAAGGATTGGTCATTCCACTCACTCCAGTGTAAACTCCTTCTCTCCGCCATACCTCATCCTGTTTCCTGATTTTGAGCTTTTCTAGTGCGTATCAAGCCCAAAATGAAGTTCTTAAAAATCAAAATAGACCAAATAAAACATATTTTTGTGAAATGTGTTAATCAAACTTTGTCCAATGATGTGTCTGTGTACTGATAGTGAAAGGAGTGAAATGATAAAATTTTAGTTTTGAAATATTTTTGCATAGGATATACTTTTGTGGGACCAAACTCGTGAAAAACGTGACGAAATTCGGTCACGTCTACTTTTTGACATTTTGTCAGACTTTTTTGGACTTGGAAGAAAAATTTTCAGATTTTCACTGATTTTTTGGACTTGGAAAATTTCAGAGGAAATGCTAACTTTTGGACATTTTGCCAGACAAACACTCTGAGCTTTTTTAACTTGAAAATTTTCAGTGATCACGCTGACTTTCAGACAATTTGTCAGGCTATTTTAGATTTTCTGGACTAGAAATTTTTTTCAAATTTCAAACCATTTTTTGGACTCAAAAAATTTGAGAAATTTTGACTTTTTTGATCTTGAAAAATTTTATCAAGTGGTCGGTTGACTTTTGAACTCGGATAAATTTAGATTGTTTCAAAATTTGACTTTTAGACATTTTTCAAGAAGCTTTTTCGTAATTTAAAAAAAGGTCGTTTAGTCATGTTCCCGGTAAGTTTTTGACTACCAGTCCAATCCTGATTCAAGTCATTTTTAAATGAGTGGTCTACTGAAATTTTCGTGAAAAACAATAAAAACGAAAAGTCCTCAGAATTTTCATACTACTCGTGAAACCATAAAACATAGGATATACTTTTGCTCAATGAAGTTTTCAAGCTCATAAAGTTGTGATATTTGAAATTTTTTTAAAATTTTCAAAGTCCAAAAAGTCATTTGAATTTTGAAAAATTTTCCAAGTTCAAAAAAGTCAGAAAAAGTATCTAAAAGTCATCATAACAGATTTTCGTGAGTAAATTTTCATTTTTGTAATGGAATTTTTTTGAGAAATTTTCGAAATCCAATTCCTAGTACAAATAGTTAATAGAAATCTGAAAATTTTTTCAAATTCAAAAAAGTCCGACAATAAAATGTCTAAAAATTTAGCCTTAGGTAAAGCGCTATCTGACAAAATGTCTGATTTGAACTTTATTTTCCAAGTCCATAAAGTTGAAATTTTTCAAATCCAAAAAGTCATTTGAATTTGAAAAAAATTTTCAAGTCCAAAAAAGTCTGACAAAATGTCCAAAAATTATCGTAACGGATTTTTGTGTTTGAATTTCATAATGGAATTTTTTTTTAAATTTTTCAAAATCCAATTCCGAGCACAAAAAGTCTGTAGAATCTTAAAATTTTTCCAAATTCAAAAAAGTCCGAAAAAATGTCTAAAAGTCAACCTTTGGTAAAAAGCTGGCTGATCAAATGTCTGATTTAAACTTTCTTGAAATTTTTCAAATCCATAAAGTTAAAATTGTTCAAGTTCAAAAATTATAATTTTAGTTATTTAAAATTTTCCAAATTCAAAAAAGTCTGACAAAATGTCTGAAAAAATCCAAAGAGTCTACCTGACAAAATATCAGAAAATTAACCTGATTTCTAAAATTTTCTTAATTCAAAAAGTCTCAATTATTTGTCTGACAGAATGTTTGAAAGTACGCATTATCTCCGAAATTTTCAAAGCCCAAAAAGTCAATAGAAAACTGAAAATTTTTCGAAGTCCAAAAAAGTCAGAAAAAATGTCTAGAACTCAATTTTTCAAGTTAAAAAAGTACATATATAATTTGTTTGTCTGACAAAATGTCTAAAAGTCAGCAAGTTAAAAAAAGTCTCAAATAATGTCTAAAAATTAGTGTGAGGTAAAAAGTTATCTGACAAAATGACTGATTTGAACTTTCTTGAAATTTTTCACGTCCATGAAGTTGAAATTATTCAGTTCCAAATAAGTCTGACAAAATGTCTAAAAGTTGTCGTCAAGGAATTGGACAATTAAAATGGACAAAATTTTAGGATAGCCATAAGACATATCCATGTCAAAAGGTGATGAAAAATTAGTGAATTTGGGAGGGGGGATCCTGTAGACACAATGTGAAAATTATTATATAGACAAATATAGATGTTCCGTTCCAGCTCTCTTCATCCCCTTTCTTTCCCCCATCTTTCTGAACTGAGTTTTAGATAGTAGTCTGCAAATATATTTGGCCAAAGAATGTGCCAATAATGTCATCCACTTCCCCTTACAATTTTTCATCCCACAACGAATTAAATCACCAAACGAATAATCTAGTCGATCGAAACGAGTACACATTATCAAAATTCCCCATTCGTTTTCATATTAAATAAGTACCTGACTAAGACGCGAAAGACCCCCCATATGGACACATTGAAAGTAAAACTATGGTACGAAAAATTATTACAGGCGGTGACGACGATCAACTGGCGTCCCAACAGACATCGACGAATTCGCCAGATACTCACGGTAGCGACGGATCCGACCGTAACGCATCCCATTGCGACATGTCGTCGTACTACTCTCGCAACCACGTCCTCAGTCCGGGCAGCTTTATGTCATACCTGAAACAACCAGGCGTCATGCTAACCCCGTTGAACCCAGCCGAAGCATCCGGCGATTTCCCAAACATACCGCCGGAGCTGCTGAACCAGCAAAACGGAGGAGGCGGCAGCGGTCTAGGTAAACATCATAAAAGTTCGGCCGGTGGTAGCGGCGGCGGCGGTCCTACTAACGATTCAAGAATGTTTAAATGTCTGTCTTGCGGTAAAGATTTCCGCCAGAAGTCCACCTTGCTGCAGCACGAGCGTATTCATACCGACAGCAGACCTTTCGCTTGTGCCGACTGCGGCAAACGGTTCCGGCAGCAAAGCCATCTCACCCAGCATATCCGCATACACGCGAACGAGAAACCGTTCGCGTGCCTGTATTGCGACCGGACGTTCAGGCAGCGGGCCATACTGAACCAGCACATGCGAATTCACTCGGGTGAGAAGCCGTATGTGTGCGCTGAGTGTGGAAAGAGGTTCCGTCAGAAAGCCATCCTTAATCAGCACATACGTACTCACCAGCAAGACCAATACCCGGCCTCTTGTCCGACTACGCATTTTTTAACGGCCATCGGCGACGATGACGTTGATGCTGATGCCGATGAAGGGCGCGGCGGCGGCGGTCAACGTCACCGCGGCGGTAGTGGTGGTGGTAGTGGTAAAAAACTGGCCGACAGCATCTACGGCGATCATGGTCGTCGGGATGAGAGAACTGACGCTGCTCTTTCCACCACTCTTAAAATAGGCAATAAAGGTAATTTTCAGGAGGACAACAAAGAAACGAAAAGGTAGATTTTTGTAAGGCCCTATCAGCGAATGGGACCCTGTTTTTCCAAAGTTTAATTTTTATCAAGTTTTTTTTTGGAAATGAAGGTTTATATGAAAAAAGCGGGGAGAAAAGGTTGAATTTATCATTTTTTCCCTATCGTAATGTACCTCAATTTTTTTACCTAGTTATTATGATAGAAGAGCATAACCGGGTTTATAAGGGAGATTTAACCCTGAGCACCGAATTTCAAATTATCCATTAAAAGTTGGTCTTATACTTGCTATTTTTCATAAATTGAGTGCTTTTGACTTTAAAAAATTTTATATGAAACGAGTCGAAAAAAAATTTAAAGATTCTCTGTCTCGCTTAATTTTGTTAAAAGGAGCTGGTTTTGTGCTATGTTCTGGAGCTAATTCACAGATAGCGGTTTTGTAGCAGCATTTTTAGGATAGAAAGGGGTTGTGCATTGCGCATGCGCACATTACAGCGCCCTCTATCACAAAACTGTGCAATTTGATTTTTTTTGAGGATTGACTAAAAGCAGGGCGAGAATTTGTTTCCATAAGGGCGGGCTATCTATTAAATGTATTAATCTATGATCTTGCTAAAATTGCAATATACAGGGTGTTTCATACCTAATCTACTTCCTTCCACCGAGTAAGTAGGCAATCAATCCTGAGCACAAGTAAGTAGATTTGATTACCCTTAGATTTGAAGGGGCAAAGTAATGCTCATTTGAAATTTTTTTCCAGTTTTGTTCATCATTCTAAACGGCTCAAAACCCCTATTTTTTCTGTGTGGCCCAGTGCCCGACTCGGCACTGAACCTTTATTTTTGAAGGTCTAAAATCGAAATCTAAACCTGAACTTTTATTTTTTCAATTGGTTTTGGGTTTAGACCTTTTCGCACCTCTTTTCCAGGGTTGGTCAGAATCTTCAAAAAATCGATTCAATCGTAAAATGATTCAAGAATCATATTAGGATGAATCAGTTATTCCATCGATTCAATTATGAATCTGAGTAAAAACTTTGATTCACAGTGCGAATCATCAGCTTTATTTTGAATTTTTGATTCATGAATCAGAATCTTCTATTTTTTTATTCATCTTTTTCGATAAAGCGTAAATTTTGATGTTGTAAGATCAAATTTGAAAAAAAGATTGGCCCAAAACCGGCACTGAACCTTTATGGTTTTTGGCCCAAAACCGAAACCGGAACCTGAACTTTTATGGTTTTTGGCTCAAAACTGGAAACTGGCCCGAAATGAAAAGGGTCCACAGCTCTGATTTTTGATTGAGCCTAAAATTTCAACTATAATAGGTAGAGGGTTGCGGTTTATGCTATTGGAAGGAGCATTCATTCTAGTTTTTTTTTATGTATAAACTGTTTGGTTTAGTTAATTTAGAAGGCCCAACAATAAAGTATTCCAAAAAAAATAACAATTTTCATTTTTTTTATTTTAGTAAAATTTAAAAAAAATATCAACCTACCGTTATTATGGTCTTAAGTGATGTAAAAAAAGGTCTCCTTTCTAATGGCCCAATCCCCAGATTTCTATCTTGCTCCATTCAAAAGTTATGCGTGTTTAATTTCAGGAAAATTTCTTGATAAATCACTTTCTTCACTCAAATTTGTAAAGATAATTTTATAATTTTTCCAAAAAATTGATTTTTAAGGGCTTTTCTTGAAATTAAAACCTTTGAGGCTTTGAATCGAGCAAGATAGAAATCTGGAGTTTGCGCCATTGGAAAGAAGACCTTTTTTTTACCTAAGTTCAGTTCATAATAATGGTAGGTTAACGTACATAATTTTTTTTTGAAAATTTTACTAAAATTGAAAAAAAAAATTTGTTTGTTTTATTGAATATTATATAAATTATGGAGGCTTCTAAATTAACTAGCCCAAAAAGTTTTTTCATGAAAAAAAAAGTAGAATGAATGCTCTTTCCAGAGGTGCAAACCGCAACCCTCTTCCTATCATTGTTAAAATCTTATAACCCACTAAAAATAAATGATGAACAAAATTAAAAAAAAAAGTTTTCAAATGCGGTATCTTTGCCCCTTCGAATCTAAGGGTAGTCAAACATACTTGCTTGTGCTCAGAATGGAATGCCTACTTACCTGATGGAAGGCGGTAGGTTAGTTATGAAACACCCAGTATGCAGATCTGGACTTCGCTCCGGGTGGAGTTACGGAGTGCACTCCGGATTTTTTCGGAGTTGTAGTTGGAGTGCACTCTTATTTTAGGATTTGGAGTTTGAAAATTTTAGGAGGAAAAGGAGCTGAAATGGAGTTTTCAATTCCGATGGGGCGAAATTGGAGTAGGAGTGCACTCTTTTTTTCCCGGAGTTTGCCAGATCTAACTATATGATATAAAGATAGCGACTTGAATCAAGTCCAGATATGATTTTTAAGCCCCTAGGTCATCTCGGAGAAGGTTGTGGGTGGTTGTGGGTTCCCAAAATGGTGTGATTCGTGGGTATTTTGAAAAAAAAAATATGAAAAATGTACGAATTTTGTCTAAAATGCAGATTGATGTTTCCTTTAGGTGTCAATGATGATAAATTGTAGGAAAAAAATTTTCGATCAGAAATGTCCCATTTAAGGGGGTGAAATGGGCGAAAAAATCGATTTTTTGCATTTTTGAAAGTGACGTTTCACGATAAAAAATTGTAAAAAAATATGAGATTGTGTATCTATGCTGGATACACAATATATTTTTTTTCAGAATTGTACCTGTGAAAGGAGTTACCAAAATGTCCGTTAGAAAGCTTAAAATGTCAATTTGACCTTGAAGAAGTGCTTGAAATTTTTTTGAAAAATTCCATAAATTTCTTTTGATACGGTCTACTATCCTTGCAAGTTGAAAAAAATTCGGGTGAAAACTGCTCAGAATAGAAATTGTTCGAAAATCCACATTTAATCCCCCCCTCCCTGGGAGAGGGCTAGGGGTGAGATATCGAGCTAAAAATTTTATTACGAGAGTTTTAGACCATAAGGACCAATTTCCACTGGATGATTTCAAATTCTGTGTTCAGGGTCAAATCGTCCCTATAAACCCAGTTACGCTCTTTGTTTTCTTGTACTGATTTCTACCTTGGGAAAAAAATTTTTCTCTTCGAAGTTTTTCTAGTTTTCGAAAAAATTTCCAAAAAAACGAATCAACGATGTATACGTATTTAATGTTCCATTTTCTCGTCGAAACCTTTTTCATTTTTCTTTGTTGTTTAATTTTTAATATTATGTCGTGTTTTACGTTTATCTCACTTTCCTTACCATAAAAAATATGCTTATCGCTACGTTACTTCTTTTTTAACTATTTTTTTCCCGTTCGAGCAGCGACGAAACTGTAGCCTTTGAATCGAATGTGTTTGTGATTGTGTTTATTGGCATCGAATGGGTGTTTTTCAATTCTTTTTACTGGGGTTTAATTCAGTTGTCCGTTTTTTTGAAGGATGAATTCGTAATGCTTTGTATGTGATTTTTTTTTACTATTGTTTATTGATTTTTTTAAAGAGAAATTATGGGATATTCTCTCTAACGTACTTAATCCGGTGATTTTTTTTCATGACTTGGTTTCTTGTGGTGTATGTTATGTGTTTTGTTGGCGAAAAATACGAAGTGGTTTGTTGAAATCTTTGATTTTTTGCGGATTTGAATTCGTATCAGATTATTGACCCCTAATTTATGAATTTTGGATCTCATTTTGGGATTTTTTTCGAACCGGAGGATCGATAATTTTGAGATTATTATTTTGATTTTTTGAATCTGTGCAATTTTGGGTCAACTTCTGAAAAGTTGAGGGATTCGAATCTTGAATTGAATTATTTGATATAATTCCTTTTAATTTCTTCGTTTGCTGGTTGATTCAGAATTTTCAATTCATATAGCCCATAATGACTCAGGATTTTTTTAAATTATTTCTTCGAATAATTCAAAGTTTGAAATTTAGAAACTGTGTAAAATTAATTTAACTAAAACTTGAATCTTTTAAAAGAACTAATCTTGAAAGTCCATACTTTTGCTTTTTTTGGAAAATCTGAAAACAGTCAAAAAAATGTTGAGACGTTTAAATGGAATTCGCTGCAAAGGTGGATTTTTTTTTTTTTGAACTGTTCAAAAAGAATTGGGTACTCAATTTTTAACTTTTCAAGTTGATTTTAATTTCTTCTAGAGAAATTTGAAAATTCCAGAAAAAATAAAAATCTTGCTGGATGCTTCAAAATGATTCGAAATTGTGAAATTCGGTTTCGGGGGATCGATATTAGGTGAAATCGATTATAAATTAATTTTTTTTAAATACTCTATTTCAAAACTATTATATTTTTGATTAAAAAAGATGATTCTTAAATTTTCAAAAATTCGTCAAAAATTGACAATTCAATTTGGGCTGTTGAAATTTTAATTACGAGAATTTTAGAGTAATATTTTCGAAAATTTCACTTTCGTCCGGATTCGAGTCAGATACCTCGAATGATATTTTTGATTTTGTTTCTTAATCCGAAAATAGAAAATTTATTTTGTGGGGAAAAATAGGAGTGGGAGTGGTATTCAGACTTGATAACTCAGAGTTAACAATTGGAAATCCACATTTTTTATCCTTCGCTGTCCCCCCCCCCCCCATTTCTCTAATTTTTTGGAATCATTACCTTTCAAAAATGATTGAAATCTTAATCGAGAAATGAAAAATTCCTTAGGAATTGAAAATTGATCCATGGAGAAGAAAAACTCTCAGTGAATGTATTTAGTCCAAATTATTTTCAAAGTTAAATTGAAAACCAAAATTTGACCTTGAAATGGAAATTTGCAATTTCGTTCAAAATTTTAAAAAATGCCCTAAATGCGAAATATGGTTCAAAATGAAAAAAAAAAAAAAATGAGAAAATTTTGTCCAAGAACAGTTATAGGATCAAAGTCCAAGAATTGAAAATAGGAATAATATGGTTCACAAAATGGATCAGAAGTTGGTCCCAAAATTATGATTCAAAAATCAAAAAAATCCTTTTTAAAAATTGAAAAAAAAAGATCAGTGGATTGATAAAATTTGCTGAAAATTTGAAGTTTTATAGAAATGAAAATTCAGTATCTACGAATACTTATGCTCCAAAAGGTAAGAGCGGGGGGCAATATTTCTGAAAAAAATTCCAAAATATCACAACACTTGAAAGTCTCGTCACTGCCGAGTATATTTATTGTCATTTAACAATACTCTGTAGAAAAGCTAATGTGCCATCTTAAATAGTTCAATTTTTTCTACGATTTTTTCTTTTCTTTCAATTTTTTTTTTGAAATAATTTTGAAATTTATTATTTCTTATTTTACGTATTTATTTCTGTTGAGTTTTTTTTTCGAACAGCACTTTTCATATGTAATGTTGATCATTTCGACTGAGAAATTTTTTTTCAAATTTTTTTATTATAAGAAAAAAGAAAATAAGTCTCTTTTTTTGTATATTACCTCGAAGTTCCCCAACTTCGCATTAATTTTATTCGAGACTTGTAAATAATTGTAAATTTTTGACTTAAATTTGGAAAAACGATGTAATTTGTCAACTTTTTCTAATTTTTTTTTGAAAAATATATGGAAAGTGCTCATTACCTACGTTGTTTCATTTATTTTATATACTTTAACTATTTCTGTTGCTTTTTTGTTTTACTAACCGAAAGCTTAAGCGTGCTTTGCTCTTAATGGTGCATGTATCGTGACGATGTATTTTTGAAAATTGTCTATTTTGGCTCGAGAAAAGGTAACGCGAATTGCGGTGGGTAAATTTTTCTGTACAGAGAGCGAATGTTTTAATTTTATCGTTCATTAACAATGCGGTTTAAAATGTTCAATAACGTTGAACGAATACAAAGACAGTTTCTCGTGTGCTTTTAAAATGGTCCATTTAAATCGTTACCTAGCTATAGATTGTAGATAGCAAATGTAATTTTTTATTTCTCTCTGGTATAAATTTGCCATACAAGAAAATGGAATTTCGTTCGTTTTCTATTTTCTCTTATTCATCCGAAGCAATATTTTTCAAACCAGAAAATATATAACACGAGTAAAATCAAACATGTTGAGATAGGTACGATGAAAGTGAAAAAAAAACAATCCAGGCGTAGAAAAGTAATAGGAAATTTTAATATTATATTTTCATAAGCCTAAAGATATCCACTGCAAAGCTGAAGAAACATAGGAATGTAATTTTTTCTCGATTGAAAAATTTTCTTCGTCTCAAAAGCCCCGAAAGGAATGAAAAAATGACCTTGACAATTTGACGGTTTTATTTTAGCTCGCAGGTGTGTTTTTTTTCATATTTAAAATCTAAATTTGGTATAAGGCTGCTGTTCAAATACATAAATTCGTATGTTATACGTAGACGTAACCCTAGTAAAGCTTGGAGCATATTTTTAACGCTACGCAGCTTCCATTTTGAAATATGGCTTGAATGCTTACCACCTTTGCCTTTCCCCGCGCTTCCGAACGTAAAACAACGATTTTATATATTCGGTATGGCCAATACGTTATACTAAAATAACGAGAAACGTATTGGGTTACCGATGATTCGATTAATGAGTACGCTTTTATTAATTACGAGTTATTTCGTCCTATGTGATGATGAATTTTTGCCGTCGGAAATTTTTAATCGATTTTCATCATTTTTTTTTTAGATTCCGGATCCCATTTAATTTACAAAAACGGTCAGCTTTGGCCTCAAGACGTTTATGCCCAACATAAGTCGGCTAGTTACAATAACAATAATAATAATAACAACGAACATTGCTACTCGCCGGAGAGCGCGGCTCAGTTTCCTGCTTATTTTAAAGACTCCAAAGGTAAATAATTGTGATTTTTTTTAGGTATTTTATGCATTAATATTGATATCGTGATTAGCGATTAGATTTGAGTGGAGCAAGCTTCCAAGCAAGGTATAAAAAGTGAAAGAAATTTGGATTTTAATAAGGATGAAAATTTCATCAAGTGCAGGAATATTCTGCAAATACGTATAAATTATATGGAAATTGTTCTTCTTTTCACTCCCCCCCCCACAATCCCAAAAAAGTTTACATTTTCAAAATTAATTTTATTCAATAAAAATGTTTTATAAAACGAAATTTTTTTTCGAATCTTGGTTCGGAATTCTCTCTGAATAACAACTTCATTATTTTTGAAAATGTCTTGTCATTATTTTGAAATTTTTTTCATCTTCTGTAAATTATCGTTTGTCTAGTCTTTTTGGATTTTTTATTTACATTTTTTGCTGGGTAGAAAAAAATTAGCAAATGCCATTTCAAATGAAAATTTCACTGAAAAATGAAGTAATGGTCGTCAATATCTGAAAACATCCCTTGAAAAGATGAATGCCAAAAAAAATTGTCAAAGAAATCTCATACTTGAAGTAATTTTTTGAAAAAAAATTTACTGTTCACTTTAATAAAAAAAACAACTTCAATTAAAATTCTTAAAAAAAAAAAAAAAAATGAAATTGAAATTGAAAACTGAAAAAACTGAAACTGAAACTAATTTCAGTTCTTCCAGAGATGTTATTTTTCAGTTTTGCAAAACTTGAATTTTTTCAACTTATTTCATGTAAAATTTTTCAAAATCAAAAATACTCAATTCGTGAAAAAAAGCAAAAAAAAGTAAAAGTTTCTCCATATCGATAAATTGCAATATTTAATGGATATCGACTTGAAACAAGTCCAGACATGATTTTTAGGCCCCTAAGTTCATCTCGGAGGAGGTTGTAAGTTCCCAAAATGGCGTCATTCCGGTATTTCAAAAAGAAATTGGAAAAAAGGGGGAAAATGAACGAATTTGATTTAAATGCAGGTTGATGGCGTATTTCGATGTCATTGATGATAGATTGCAATAAAAAATTTTTGACCAGAAATGACCTAGTTGAGGGAGGAAAACGGGTTAAAAACGGTTTTTAAAGATTTAGGTATGACCCCCCCCCCCCCCCCCCCACAAAACAAAAAAAAA
>FIZU01060038.1:0-13659 GCA_900064475.1 Pseudococcus longispinus
ACACGCATGACGTCACAACCAGTGGTCCCGAGAGATCATCTCAGATTTTAGACATTCGTGTTTGACGTTTGAATTTCCGCTATCAATAATTTTGAAGATAATCTATTGTTTACATTCGCATTTAACATCCGGTTACATCCATATCTTTGTTGACGTCATTAATCAGTGTGTCCTTACGTCATTATTTCGACATTTTGGCTTGGTCTTGGATTAATTTAATTTCGAAATCGCAC
This sequence comes from Pseudococcus longispinus, assembly GCA_900064475.1. Taxonomy (NCBI): domain Eukaryota; kingdom Metazoa; phylum Arthropoda; class Insecta; order Hemiptera; family Pseudococcidae; genus Pseudococcus; species Pseudococcus longispinus. The sequence goes on from FIZU01060038.1 coordinate 234, forward strand.
TAATTTTACAATTTCTTTTTTTCGTGTGGAAAGCAAAGCTGATACAATCAAATATAATAATTTTGTTGTTTATTACACGTAAATCGAAATAAACGTATTAAATTTGACCACCATAGTTCTTCATATGAAAAAAACAAAAAAAGAAATTGAAAAATTCAGGGTGGTCTGGAAATTAATCGGTCACCCACCTCAATGCCCACCTCACCCTCACCCAGTAAAGTATTAATGCTGAGAGTCAATTTGAAAGTCAAGTTTTGAAGTTTTGATTTTTTTTTAATTCCATTTTTTTTTTATTTCTTCGAGTTCTTTTCATATTTTTTCATATTTCATTATGAATTTATGATTCAAAAATTAATTATTCAAATTATTGACGATTTTAGCCGGGTAGTTTTGTTTTTTATCGAATTTCCGTAATTTCACCAAATTAGTCTACATTAGTGAGGTAAGTAGGTACGTAACGTATTTACAGGTTTTAATAGTTTAGAAATATCAATAATAATATTAGCTAAGCATACCTACTTACATATTAATTATACGAAGTAGACGTAGGTAGGATGATATTTTAATCAAAGCTGAATTCAGCTGATGACCACCTTCTCCATTCTACAGTTTTAAAACTCGATGAAATACTTGACTTGAGTATTATAGCATTTTGAATTTCCATTATCGATTCACTGTAAATCATTTACGATATCCAGTTCAATTTGAAGAAAACATTGCTGATGCACGACTTTTACCAACATCTTTCCATAATCTGCCACCAAATCAAAATTGAAAGTCTGTGTCTGTATTACCTTATCGCCAAAATTTAATCGTCGAATTATGCTCATGTAGGTATTAGGTAAGTACTGCATATAACTTTTATAAGGGGAGAAGATATCCAAAGAAGAGAAATCTGAACACATGTCAACCAGCACAGTCAGATGTAAAATCCATTGCAATTAGTCACGCTTATACGAGTGACTAATGTTCATGTGCACGCGCCCTTGATTTTATACAATACCTACAATGAGAGTAAACATGAAGCACTCGAAAGTCGATGAAGTCAATTTTTTATACACTTACTATATAATAAAACAACCCTTGATTTTGATAGCGAAACTACTTTATGAAGATGTTTAGGTATAATATGTCTCGACCACGAAAGGGTTAAAACCGGTCAAACTAGAGTACTTCTGTTTTACAGCGAGGAACGGTCAATTGATATATCGTGGACAATTCGTCTTAATGAAAAAATGAAAAGCTTAATTGTTGCATTCTTGTAATAATTTATACTTACAGAATAACAGAAGGGGCAGTACCTGTAGTATCACGTACCAGTAGGTAATAATATTAGCGATTCTAAAGCAGTGATGAAAGGGATATGTAATAGGTACGTGTAGGCTACCTAACTCATTCAGCTGATATATCTCATACCTCTATAATAATTAAAATAATCATTTATTTTTTGAAATTTTAACTCCTCCCCCCCCCCCACGACAATGTTATTTGTAACTCAAAATCGAAAGAGGTTAAACGTAATACAGATATCTCAAAAACAAATTTCATACCTAACAGAAAATAACTTAAAATCGACTCTTATTGCTTGGCTGTTTGTACAAATTAATTACGATCTATAAACATTGCATCGGGGGGAGGGGCAAAATTCATAATTTACAATGCTATCAAGCGATATATCTAGACGTTGGGGTTTTGACCTCTCGAGCTTATTTCTGATGTCATTTCATAAAAAAATCAAAACTGGGCCTAAGGGAAAGGGGTTACAATCAAAATTTTGATCTGGATACTAAAATGTGTATTTTTTTAATCTGTGGAATCCACTTCTGAGGTAACATCAGGCCATACCTCCCGAAGGGTCCCAATTATAGGTGCGGAGAGGAGGAGGACCAAAAATCGAAATTTTTCGATGCAATCGAGCGAGGTATCAAAGTTTGTATATATATATGTTACTTGACTTTCCGAATCAGCTTTTGGTGTTATTGAATGCAATAAAAATAACAAGAGGATAATGAGGGTAGAAATTAATCCAGATTCATTTCCATAGGTTAAAAGATATACACCTGCTTAATGACTGATTGGGAATTTTCCAAATTTTGAGTCGAGTTTCCCCCAACCTCTAGAGTAACTCTTGACTTTTTCAGAAAATGACATCAGAAATGTGCTCGATTGGTCAAAAAAATTAAAAATATCCATGTTGATTCTTTACTCCATCGATAACGTCAAAAAATTTTGATTTTTGGTATTTATAACTCCCCCTCCCCCCCCCCTTTATCTTTCCGGGACACCTTGATTTCACAAATGAATTTCAGAGGTCAAAAATAATTAATACCTACCTACACGTACCCATTGATATATCCAATGTGAAATTTTCCAACATTTTATGTTGAGCCCCATCCCCTTGAGGTAATTTTTTTTTTTTTTTTTTTAGTAAAATAACGTTTATAGAAACCAACTTGAAAGGTGCCCAAAAAGACTTTCAAAATTGTAAGATTTTCTTCAATTGCCATTTTTCCAAAAATTAATTTTTTTGAGATATGGCATTACCTATTACTCCGGATGTGCGATATATTGTCCAAAACTCCAGAGGTCATCCTATTTTTGGTTGTATCTACTGTAAAAAAAAAATCATCCAAATTCTCAATTAATTCGTTTATCATCTTCTCTAAGGTTGATTTCAGCTTCGTCATATTCATATCGTGAAATGAAATGAGCACGACCTTTTCGAGATCCTACGAAGACCACTCTGTAGGTATACATAATGAAAAAGGGTATGGTCACGTGACCATAATCCAATGTACGAGTAATATTTACATCATAATACACCACTAAACATTCAATGACCACTAATTGACTCGGAAAAAAGAATAATTAGAACGATGAGCTAGACGGATCTGAGTCTGGACAGGTTTTTTTTGTTGTACCAATGACAAGAGGGTAGTCTGGTGACCAAGTCTGCATCGTATGTAAATTATTTCAATATTAGGGTTGCAATATGGCACATTATGTTGGAATTTTTTACGGCTTGCGGTGTATTAAAGGTGTGAGTATTGTATGGTCAACATGCAGGTCCAGGTATGTACGTATAGTGACGCATGAAAATTACCAGATGGGCGCGTGTTCGGTGTGTGGCTTCTTTATTCGTATTGTTCATTCGTGTATTATTATCATAAAAGTGTATTCGTATAAAAAATTCTATGCCATTCTTGCAATATCTTGTTTTTTTTTTCAATTTCATGTCACGAATTAAACTCATAGCTTCGGGGCTCGGCTCGCGATCTTTGAGAATGTCGTAATACGGAATAATTTCATTATTATTCGATGCAGATTTGAAGATTATCTATTCTTCGATACAACAAATCCTACACTCATCTCGATAAAACAAAACCCAAAAGGAGTTTTCACAGTTGCTATAATAACACGAGCCATCGCAGACTGCGAACTCTCGTGCTGAATAATTTTCCGCTTCTATGGAGAACTTTATGGAATTAGGAGCCATCATATTGCTGGCTTATCTTCTTCATCTGAATAGCCTCCAAGCACGAGCGAAATTATATCAACAGTTGTGATCTGCTCGGGTCAATATGCAATTTCCATTGCATCGCTGTTAACTTTTCCTCATGCAGATGTACCTACGACTGCTGCGGTGGCATTTGTTCGAATTTTTGAATAATTTATCTACTCTTCGCACACGAATACATAGGTACGTATACCTAGAGCCTTTAAAAGGTAAAAATAAAACCAAACAAGGCGCATACGATACACACGAGCAAACGTATTAGCAACCCACTGAGCGCATCTCACATACCGTCGTCTTTTTACCACATACGTGCGCTTATATGGACAAAAATAAACACTGGCTTATCGTGTATTTTTATCGTACTCGCACATCTGCTTTGGAATCCCCGCGGACGATGGTTGAAAAAAATAGAGAAATTAGAGCATACTTTTACGTAGGTACTGTACTTGGTTGAAATAGACTTATGGATGTTATCGAAGTGGATGATTTTGTAAATGAAGATAGCCCAAGCGGTTAACACCAAAAAAACAGGGCTACACCTACTTCATTTTTTGAACATGAGCCGATGACATGTGGGTTTTTTTAGTATGAACCAAAAAAAAATTGGGGTAGGAGGGCCATCGAAAATTGCCCTTAGGAGGCAAACAGAAGGAGGTTTTAGGAGTGGAAATACATTGATTTCTTCACTCAAAGGGGTAGGGGTATATTTGGTATAATTTCCATATAACTCAACTATTCTGAAGTTGAATTTATCATTACTTTTCCGATTGAAAGAAGAGAAGTGGCATATTCGTAAAATTTATGTCGTACTAAAATGTCAATTTTCGTAAAAAAAAAAGTAAAATAAATTACAATGTTTCGTTCTTTGAGCCCTGCAAGGGGTGACCAAAAGTCAAGAATCATGTCTTCATTATAATTCGAACCTCCTGAACCCAATAAACAGTTCCTCTTGAATGTTTTTTTTTTCAAAAATTTTTCTCCGAATCTTTTTTCCCGAAAAATTTCTTGAAACTTCCTGAACATGAATTTTTTGCAAGATAAAATTACAAAAAATTTTCGTTGGAAAGAAAATGAATGTTGAAGAAGACTTTTTTTAATAGAATTTATCATGAACTCTGATTAATTTATAAATTTTGCCTATCTGCCGAATTAAAGGCGCTGAAGCACTTCTAATATCACGTTGATTCGTAGCTCCTTCAATATGATAGATAGACAACACTTGTATATGACCTTTTGCGTAGCTATTATTTAGTACTACCAAAAAGGTTATGTGCAAATTTTTCCTATCTCTCATATTGAAGGCGCTAGAGCACTTTTAAAATCGTACACTTCTGTAGCTCCTTCAATATGATAGATAGACAAAATTTGTATATGCCTTTTTGTATATCTCTCACTTCGTTCTACTAAAAAGCTTATTTTTTCGTCAAAATATTGAGAGAGGTTCATTTTCAGATCAAATGGAACACAATTAGACTCAGTACTGAAACTTTGAATTTTTAGGATCAAATTAGAACATAATAGGTATTATAATCTTCAGATTTAACTTGAAAATACATACATACGATTACAAACTGAAAACGATGTCCATTCATAACACATGACAAAAGTTAAAATGAGAAATTCAGGAAAAATTTTGGAAACATTGTTGGAAAAATTACCTTTACTTTATGAGGTATGTGGGTACATTATACCTCGATATCTAGCCAATGTAATGTAGCTATAACATATGTGAAGTAGTCGTTGTCGACAACGATAAAAGCATTGGCGACGTTTCTATATTACTGCAATTTCATCTTTGCTACTAAAAAAGGAAAAAAAAAACAGATTATCCTAAAAGCCATAATCTATATATCTAAGTATACCTCCCGCTTCTACACGAGCACGAATTAAGCACCTAATAAAGGGTACCTAGCAAATGGACTGGGCACATTAAAAAAATGATTTACAAACCATTACTGTTTTTATACAGTCTGGAAGAGAACATCAGCTGTCGATAATTGTTTGTTATGAACCTACAGCCCTATGACTATGAGCTATGAATTTAGATTATTTTCACTCGGATGACGTAGATTAGACCAAGTCAGCGGTACGTTGTTTTTTTATAAATTAAAAATTAATTTCATCGAGTACGAGTGTTCACTTGATTAGAGACAGATACCTAAAGAGAAGGGAGCGAGCTAGACACGAGTACGAATCTTTTGTATTCTTTTGTCGACGTATAGAGGAACGTGCTGAACAATAAGAGCTTCTTCGAGTGGAAATCCGACAAGTGAGCTTGTTATTGGTTTGATGAACCCCCAAAAGCTTCAGTGTAGCTGAATGATGAATCTTTGAATCATAGAAATCAAATAATACGCATACACGTGTGTGCCTATCTGTTCTTATTAGAAAAATTATGGTCTGTGTTGTTTTACGAAACAAGGTGTTAATCGTTGTTCTATTACAAACGTTTACCGCCGTAATAGGTTTACAAACAATAACATGTAATTATGAATTGCATCCTAAAGCCGCATACGATTATTAAGGGTGGATTAGCCCGCACATTTTTACTGTTAAGGGTGAATTAAGAGTACGTTCGTGCTGGGATCAGCTGCCCGATAATGTACCTATTTCGATTATTAATATGGATGTACGATATCAGTATACGAGTATGTAGGTACGGTAATTAGTGTCAATGGGTATAAATGGAAGATTAATTCTTGAATTTTTTTTTCATTCGAAATTTACGCTTATCGGTAACGTAGATAAAATTATTATGTGTTATCTAATCTAACGTTCATTTTTTTCTTTTTTTTGTTTCTACATATGGTTTTATGGGTTAACCTTGCCCCACATAATTTTCGTTTTACAAATACACCGATGTAATTTATCATGATTAATTAATGTGCGTACTTATTTGTCGATTGTAATGATGAGTACTACGATCTTGAAATTTTAAACGAGTGGAGATATGAATTATCAATAGGTATGAACGTACATTGTATGGGAGTTAAAATTATAAAATGAAAATCAAACTTTAATTTTCTGTTGGTATAGAAATCTACTGATAAATAGGTCGATGGTGTGTGATTTAATACCTACAAAGTGTACTTATCCAATGCATCATCGTAATTTTCATACATGTTATTAAAAAATTTGAAAAAAGTAGTTACCCATATTTTTTGAAAAATTAAAAAAAAGTAGTCACGGATAGATATTTCATGAAAAGTGGAAACCTCATTTTGTAGAAAAAAAAGAAAAAAATTGAAATTATACCTTTGTATTTTTTCATTCAGTTTTTTCAAAATATTATTTTGTGATAAGATTAAAATTGTTGGTAGGAAAATTAGGTATTCCATGGAACCTTTTAAAAAATGCTCCAAAAACAAGTTTTGCACAAAATTGAAATGTTTTGAAAAAAAATTTGAAAAAGTACCAATATTTTTCAAAAAATTGAAAAAAGTGATATAATGTATTCACCTACTAATCAAGATAAATTTCCAATCTGTTTGTAAAGAAAAGTAGTCTTGATCATTATGAATATCTAGAATAATTTGGAAATATTTTGTTGCTTACAAAAAAATCAAGTATCTAGGTAGGTATTCATTTTTGATATTTTGTGGCAAAAATTGGGATGTTTCAAAAAATTTATGATTTTTAAAAAATGCTCCAAAAATGAATTAAGTACATGAAATTTTTTTTTTGAATGTAAAAAATTAAACGTTCTGTTTGAGATTAGCTAAGCATTCTGATTATGATCAAAAATTATCAGGTGGAGTAAGGCAACTAAGCATTTTTCGTGAAAGTTTCCAAAAGTCATGATTTTTAAAGACCATATTTCAAAAATTCGCGATTTCTTACGATTTTTATGACATCTGGGTGCAATAGTAGGTACTCGTATTTCAAAAATCATCAAAAACGTCTAAAATATTATTAGAAAATCCATAAAATTTTATAAAAATCTTTGAAAATGTTGCAAAAGTGATGAAAATTTGTCAACAATTTCTAAAGTATTGTAAAAACGGTTAAAATTCCGTATAAATCGTTAAAAATTGAAAAATTGATGAAAAAGTTGTCAAAACTGTTGAAAATTTTACAAAACTCACTGAATGCTGTACAAATGGTGAAGAGTCGTCAAAATGACTGTAATATTGTATTAAACTTCCAAAAATTTCATAACAATCGTTAAAAATTTTGAAATTGTGGTCAAAAAGTATTTAAAGAGATCTGAAATTTTTTGAAGAGTTTTAAAAATTCAAAAAAAAAACATTAAAAATATCACGTTCTTAATTGTAACTTTATCCTATCCTTATGCAACATTTTAAAAAATTTTTACGAAATTCTCAATAGTCTTTACAAGAATTTCAATGATTTTTATGAAATTGTTGACAATTTTTACAGCACTTTGGGTAGTTTTGGCGGTTTTTTATACCATCTAATAAAATTTTCAATGATTTTTATTACGTTTTTGGCAATATTTGTTCGTCATTTTTTCACTCTCTTCTGCAACATTTTCAGCCATTGTTATGAAATGTTCAACAATTTTTATAAAACTTCAGACATTTTTGACGATTTTTTCACCATTCAACAACAATCACCCAGATTTTCAAGAAATTTTTACCAATTTTTATAAAATTTTACCCTCAGACCCGAAATAAAATTAAGAGGGGGGAGGTTGCGCGGCTACCAAAATTTAAAAAATTTCGACTTTCATACCATTATCTACCCTTCTTAACGACAAAACTTTTGATTTTTCCAATAAATTCCCTCAGACCCAATCAGAATGGGAGAGGGGTTCCAACTTTCAAAATTATCAAAATTCCGACCTTCATAACAATATTTACCTTCTTAGGTGATAAAAAATTTTATTTTTCCAACAATTTTGCCCTTAGATACAAAATGGGTTTCAGAAGTTGAAACTGGTGCCAATTTGAGGAAAAATCTCATTTTATCAGTAAAATGGCTGTACAACTGTCAACTACTTAACAGTTGAAAGAAATCGCCATTTTATTTAATATTGTTGCTTTTGACAAATAGTGAAGTAGAATATTAAGTTATTTACATTTCATTATCTACCTACCAGTCTTTCAAAGTTGTATACCTATACTAAATTGAATTTCATTTAAAAGATTTGAGTTTTCGTATTATATCTTATGCTTTTCATGAAAATTTAAAAATTCTTGGACGTTTAGTCGTTTACATTCGCCTATTAAATTCTAATTCTAATTTTCCCTCGCACAATTACATTTTATAGTTTTCCTTTGGTTTTGAATGATTTGAAAGAAGTCTTGTGATAGGTCATACAGGTAATAGGTGTAGATGGAACAAGTAATAAAATAAATAAAAGATGATACTACACTTTTCGACCAGATGATACCTCAACCACCTACGTGAGCATAATTAGGAAGATACAAAACCATGCCCAGACCCTAAGTTACGATGCATTATGGGTGTATGTTGCGGATACAGTTTTAATTATTCATATGCTCATCCACTGAATATCCTGTAACGTTGAAAGTTTTCAGTTTTGTTGGGGTGGGACTCCGAATTGTAAAAAGGGATCTGTTGTAAAATGAATACATTAAAAATTGGATGCATTCTAATTTTAGTGATTTTTCGCGGTATTTTTAGATATCAATATAATTTTTTTAAAACAGGCAAGACCTGAATCGAAAATTCCTATTTTTTGATTAAGTAAGGAGTTCAGTTCAAAATTTCAAATTCAAAATGCCTTTTACGAGTTAAAAATCGTAACAGACGGGCCATTTGAAAATCTAATTAAATTCTTATTTAAGGGAGGATTTGACTGGAACAGATTTTTCTTAAATTACTGATGCATAGAAATGACGTTTACAGTTGGTTGCATTCTATACGTGCGAGGCGAGGATAAAATGCGTCGGTTTTCTTCACTTTTAAGGGACCGTGGCTGTAGCCTACCATCCAGACAGACGTCGAATCTTGGCCTTTTTTTCTGACCACGACCGACGGCTTCGCACCGATGCGCTCCGTTTGTTTCTTTTATTTAAAACAGTGATTTTCATAATTTAACCAGCTTCGTTGTATTTTAAATTGGAATTGTGATCTTTCAAACGTGATGTTGCATTCCTTTAACGTACGACTATTTGCATAAACCGGATAATACCGAAGCATGGTACAAAGTATACCAAGATTGTATCTTATCCTTTCAGCGAAAATCGTAGAAAAACGGTCGACATTTAATCGCGACTCTTGGCTTGTATAATTTTTATTTACAAAAAAATTTACATTTTATTCTTATCGTATACTCAAGTACTCTAATTATAGACGAACAACTCGTGCATTGTGCTTCTCGTTTTATAAATATGAACAGGTTTCTCCTCGAAAGATATATGGCAGTGTTTATTTACGCTTGGAAGTATCCTTAGTACAGGGAAGAGCTTTTCGTTTCAAACTTCGTGATCTTTGCTATTGCCATAAGGCTCCCTGAGTGTAACGAATTTCCTGGGCGCAGGTTTATACGAAGGTATTTTATCTAATTCTCTCTTTATGGCCGAAATAATCGGCACAGCTGGATCGCTGGGTGAGAGCTGAGCATCCGAAAGGATCAATTCGGGGTAAATGATTGGTCGATGGAAAGGACCAGCGCTCAAAGGTCGCGAATGAAGTCTGGCCGGAGTTGTAGGTTTACTGGTATCCCAAGCACCTCTCGGTTGCGGGAATGATTTTTGAGTTGAGAGTCGTCGCTGTTCGTTAATATTGAGCGATGTTTTAGGACGTGAATTTATCCTAGAAACTGTAACGTTTTGTTCCGCTTCTCTATTCGTACAAATATCTATTAGTCGTATAGTGAGGTGGTTTATTTGATGCAGGTTGAGGGTAAATTAAGTACCTGAAGTGAGCCGCCGATTGTGATCTTAGATCGTAATTTTTTTTCGATTCGGTTATGGGGGGTTCGTGGTGAGAAGAGCGGTGAGTTTCGTATAAACTTAAAGCGTCGTCGAGCAGTTCGTTGAATCTTCGACGGACTTTGCCGACGTCTATGTCGCTGTCGAATGATGATTGGTCGTCGTCGTCTTCGGTTTTGCCTCCTGTCATATAAATAAATAGGTTTTAAATTTCCAAGCAGTCACATACGGAAATGAAATTGCATTTTGATTTTATGACTTTAAAATGTTCCTTTCGGTGTCTTGATTACCCGCCAAAAATTCCCCGAACTTCACCCTTCGGTAACTTCTCCAAATGTGGACTCAAAGCGACCCTCTCGTTGTTTTTCACTTATAACTCTTCAAATATGCATTTAAAAATCATAACTAAAATTAAAGTACATAAAATTTGCAACAAAAAAGCTCATTCTTATTTTTTTCGAAAAGTGAACAGGTGACGCAAAAACATGTGTCAAAATATACAGGATTAAGAAAACATAAAATTGGCTCCCATTTCTGGGAATAGGGTACCATTTCGGATGGTACTGAATATATACGAAAGATGGCACACCATTGACTCCAGAAAATCCCTCCCCCCCTCCTCCCCCCAAAATGTCTCATATGTGGACACCTGTGTACCTCCTTTTTTAAAAGCGCTAATAACTTTTCAGCTGTGCCCAAAATGAAAAAAAAGTTCAAATGAACGTTAGAGAGCATAAAATTTTCTACAAAACCGCTTTACTACCTTTTTCTGCAAATTAACGGGTGGCGCAAAAATGTCTGTTACCATATTCATGATGTCATCATGTCCCCAAAAAATTGAAGTCATAAATTTCCGTAGAAAGCTCTACTAATTTAAAGGCCGGCTGTATGCACATAATGCATTAATCAAAACAATATAGACCATCGGCCTATTTTAAACAATGAGTTACCTAGTTCCACAATCCTTTTTTGAGAAACTGCATATATTTTGACTCGTGTTTTTGCGCCACCCGTTCACTTTTCGAAAAAAGTAATCAAAATCTTTTATGTTGCAAATTTTATGTTCTTTAATTTTAGTTATCATAACTTCTTTGTTTAAACGCAAATTTGAAGGGGTTGCAGGGGAAAAACAACGAGGGAGTCACTTCGGGTCCACATCTGGGGAGAATTGTCGAGGGATGAGGTTCGGGGACTTTTTGGTGGTTAATCAGGACATAAAAAGAAACATTTTAAAATCATAGGATCTTTATTGGCTCAAAATGAAATTATCTTCATTTTTTTGGTCCAATTTTATACCAGGCTAATCGTCAAATAAATTAATGAGCATGTAGGTAACTACCTTGTTTTTTTAATCGATGACAATGAGTATTCCAAACCATCGGTCCTAAAATACCAGGATCTTCTGCTTCCAAACTGCCATGTCTGCTGAACATTTGCGGCGGTTTATCTTGTCGACTCGTAGAAGGACTATTGTTTAAAACATTGGTTAAAGGTTCTGGTAACGGAGTCCTATAACATACATAAGCACGCTTTCAACTCTATACGTATGTATTATAAGATCTCACGCTGGCTGGTTATCAATAAAAATCAATTTGTGTAGACAAACAAGTCTGTCGAACAATTGCGAATGAGGTATCAACCTTAGATAAATTACTTACGTCGGAAAATCTCTTACAGAAGGCATCGACAAGAAAGAATTCGGACTGGCTGGTTTGCGGCTATGAGGTCTCAAATGACATTGACTTTGATGCGCACTGTGAGAGCCATCGAGTGCGAAATCTCCTTTGGCGTTTCTTTGCTTCGCAGATGAATGTTGTTTTTGCTGCTAGATAACGAAAAAAAAATGTCTTGATAAGTGAAGTTGTTAAAGAAGTATGTTCGTTTGCAATGTGTAAAAATGTTTTGTGAAACGAGGTGAGAAACGCATGTCGATTGTTTGGTAAAAACATGAAATTCCTGAGAATAAGACTTGGGTAGGTATGCTTTTTTTTTTTAATGGACGTCCTTAAACTTATACCTAGGTACTTTTGAGCCATTTTAAGGGTCAAAAACTCAAGATAACTTCACTAATCATGATGAAGGGAAAGGAAATTTTACACTTTATAATTTTTGTTTTCATCATTTTTTTCGTTGGACTCTTAATTTATCGAGATATTCAGTCTGTCATTTGCTTGTAAATTTAGGTAACTACCTATTTATATCGATCATGTTGAATTCAATACACCAATGCACTCATCAAATGTGTCAATTATTCAATTTTTTACACAGAAGTACGTCAAATGTGCGAATTCTAATAAACATGTCCATTGTGTGGACTTTGAATTATCAATTTTTCATGCATCAAATTGGCCGATTTCAACTCGCTCGACAATTATTGTGTCATATGTGCCATTTTCAAAATTTTGACTCTATTGTTCATTTTTTTGTGTCGAATGTCGAATGTCGAATATGTCGATTTCAACTTCTACTTCAATGGATTTTGATTCTTCATTGGTTCATTCCTATGTCAATTGTATTGATTTTGAATTTTTGACCCGTGTGTCAATTGTGTTAATCATTTCAATTTTTGAATCGTTTGTTAATTATGTCAAAATTTGTTGAGTTTGAATTTTTGACATCTGTGTCAAAATTGCTTGTAACTAATATTTGGCATCAATTGTGTTAAATACCTATGTCAATTTTGAATTTTGATTTCCTGTGTCATTACTCATCAACATCAAAAATGCTAATAAATATGAATTATTGACTCGTGTGTTTCTTGTATTTTTTTGTGTCCATTCTTGTAAGTGTTAATAAGTCTATTTTGACTCCTGTGTCAATTGTGTCGATTTTGAATTTTTGGTCAGTGTTTCAGTTGTGTAAATGATTCTGATTTTTGAAATTTTATTAATTGCATCAATTTTGAATTTCTGGCACTTGGATTAATTGTGTCAAGCCGAATTTTTAATTAAAAATGGATGGCTATTGGGTTAGGCCCTGATTTAGAAGGAGGGGGGTGGGACCACTTTTGATCATATTTCTGGACGTTTTGGACATAAATAAGACG
>FIZU01060046.1:0-13983 GCA_900064475.1 Pseudococcus longispinus
AATTACCGTATTACGCGTAGGTATGCACTCGTGTGTTGTTACGTAGTAGAGTTAACCTTCAAATGGCAAGAGATGTCATTTTTGACATCAAATGTTAGAATCAGTCAGAATTAATGGCAACATGATGTCAAAAATGACATCAGCCCTATAGCTTTGATGTCAAAAATGACATCATGTTGCCATTTTGGTCTAATTTTACACAGTGATGTCAAAAATGACATCATGTTGCCATTTTTTGGTTGCCTTCTGAAGGTTAAGATGATGATCGAATATAGACGTTGATTGTAATGTTCCTGACAATGTGTAATAAAGAATAATCAATATGGATCGGATTCGTATTCTTTTTGAATTCCCTACACTCATGGAGTTTTATTTCGAATTTTTTGATATCGAATTAAGAATATATACCCTTTATTCTCAAGTTTTACATTATGAACTTGGAATTATTTATTCAATCATTTACATTTAATCCTGAGAACATGCCTTCACAAAATTTCAGAATATACATATAGCCAATATAGCTTTTTTAATCTCTAACAGCCAAATTTTATTGCAATTTGTTCGGTTAGTATACGAGTATGTTGGTACGACTGACGTAGAAACGAGTTACAACTTGTCTAACCTTACATGCGCTATTTGATATCCTGTTCTAGTCCCTTTCTCCAGTCCTTCCACTCGTATTTTTTTTCAACGTCTCGACAGTAGGTGGATGTTCGTTAGTTCGTCACTCAGTAACTCAGTATTGGTAGTTGGTGGTGTGTTGCGAACTTGTGAAGTTAAAACAGTGGATCGCGTTTTTTCAATTTCTTTATAATTCGAAGTTACGAGTATATATTTGTATTTTTTTCTTATTAGAGAATTCGAGATGAATTTGAAAAATGCATGTGGCTGTTTATCAGCCCGCATGGGCACCTTAATCTTCTCATATTTATTTTTGGTAAGTACATTTATGTTGTAACGTTTAATTAATTCGAAGATCATTTTTTCCGATATCATCTTTAGTATGAATACTTTTTGATTTTTGTGTGGTCTGGTGCTTAGATGTATTTTTTTTGAAATGTAAAAAGAATAGAATTGGAAATGACATTTCGCGTTTTTCGTAAGAAATATGTAGAAAAATACGATCGTGAAAATCATTTTTCGTTTTTCAATTTCAATTATTTACTTACCTACTTATTTATATTCGGTAATTTTTCACTTCTGATCATAAATCTGGTTTCCTAATAAAAAGTCGTCATCCATGTTGACAAATTAATTTCTAGATTAACATTCTTCCAAAAATTTTGTAAAACTAGGTTCACTTTACATTTCTAATTTACTAATTACCTTTGTTTTTAGTTAATCTGAAATTCAGCTATCAACGTGTCAATGTGAATCTCTATTTAAATCTAAAATAAAATCATCTTTCTATATCCTATATCTCCTATTCTCGATATTGTACCGATTGTAATATTGAATCTCCGATATAGAATAATGTGTAGGGTGTAGGAGTGTAGGTAATGATATGGTATCAAATGCTTATTTTAAGACTTACTCTTTCTAATGTTTTTTTTTTCCGATTAGATTTATAGCGGTTGGTCAGTATGGAGATCATTTATCAAGTTGGAAGATCCAATATACAAAGCGTTTTTCGGTAATTTTTTTTTTATTGAATTCGAAAAATTTGATAGGTAGATAGATACCATCATAATTAACGAAATATTGTTTTCTGTTTAGAGGAGTTTTCTTTCATATTCTGCTGTAACATAATGTTCGATTTGATTGGAATTTTGATTTTTTTGATCATCATCTTATCCATTTGTAATGTAAGTTGAAAACATTTTTTTGGTATGTTCTGACGAAAGCATTATCGACATTTCGAAATCGTATTTTTTGCTTATAATTTACGTGTGTTTTCAGAATACGTCGCCTTGCATTTCTTTGTTGAACACAGCTATTGTATTTTTGGTCTTACGCGAGATCTACGTCGTATATCGTACGTTTCAATTAGTTGCTGCAATTGATCATTTGGCTGACGTCATAATTGATAAAGATGCCCGAAAATTACTAGTATCTTCGCGTGTTCAGGATGCATATCGAAATTTGGCGAAAAGAGTAATCCAGTTGGCATTTTCAAAGGATCTAAAACAGTTATACATGCGTGTGGCGATTGAAATATGTGAGTAATTTCCAATACATTACATTGGTCTAGCTCTAGTTAATGTTGGTTCGATTTCGATTTGTGGGGTAGGGAGGAGATATCACTAATTTATTTTCATTTTGGAATGATTTCACGTAATTTGTTAAAATCATGTAATACTGATCACAATTAGGTACATATGATGAATATGGTTTCAATTTTCTGATAATAGAGTTCTAAGGCAAACTGTCCAATACGAATCATACTTAATGAGTTATTGTTTTTTATTCCAGTAATCGTACTTTACTCGTTATTGGTATTTTTCGGCTACAAGACAGAGTTAAAAGAAAATCCTGTCGATTTCGCCCCAGTTCGCAGAAATGTCGAAGAAGCCAATTTTTCCAAGCCGTCTGCACCTCATGCTTATAATTTACATGTGCCTGCTCCTCAATATCAATATTCTTATCAACCGCCTCAATTTTCTTCTCATACTCCTCAGTACTCCGTCGAGTTTCATAAGTAGTAAGTCAATAAAGGTTTGTGTATGAAGTGTCGATGATTTTGGATTTTGTGTAATTGTAAGATGAATTTTTTAAGAAGGATTTTTTTTTTTATATATTTGTACCTACGAAGAATAGATATGTACTTATCTAGATATTTTAATTTTCTGCGTAATTTTTTTCACGTGTTTTACTTTATAAATATCGTACTTGAGCATGTTTACTTCATGGGTTTTTCCTTTTGGTAGATAAGTGGTATACATTTTTATTTGTTTTATCCAAGTACTTAGTTTTTATCCACTTTCAGTTGAAAACTTTCAATTTATATCAAATGTATTATTTTAACATTAGCTTACATATCATGAAACATAATGAATCTGTTGAAATTATGTTGAATAATATGCACAGATACTGTACATCTCTAAATTGAAAAATACTACGGTTTTGTATCTACCTAAGCATATTGTCTTGAATCAGTTCCTCACCAACTGTTTTCGAATTCGTGTATTTCTATTTGTATTTGTAATTCATATGTTGAATAGGTTTGTTAAATGTTTTTCTGATAACATGTTGTCTTATCATTTTTCTTTTTAATAATTTCAATGACGCCGATTTTAAAAATGAGAACGAATAGTTCTAATAATTCTAATCATTGGTTATTTCTTATGGTGCTCTTGGTTTGTCAATTTAGTAATTGAACCCAGATTGAAATTTGAAAATGAAATTTACCTACTCTGCGCATGAATTAATGAAATTTTAACATTTCAGATGATTTATTTTGTACAAATCATATGTATGAAGATAAAATGATGATTGAATTTCTCACATATTGAATAAGCAAACGAAAGTACCTAGTTACTAAATGTTTTCTCCAAAACTTGATACAAGTTTCAAAAAAAAAATTAATGAAAAATGGGAGAAAATTCGATATTTGTGTTTTTTTCGTGTGAATGGGTGGCCGTTATTTATACTTGGTGGCAAATTTTTTTATGATTTGTTTTGCTCCCCCTTAAAGTTGTTATTTTTTTATTAAAAAGTAAATCTTAGAAAATTTTAGCCCCATACATGCAAAATAAGTAGTGCCAAATTTCCCCAATTTTCAAAAAAATTGAAAAATTATGAAAATTGTTTTTTATTTATGATTTTATTTTGCTTCATTCCCTACTAATACACCATCCCCTCTTTTATTATAAATGACTCAAATTTCCGTTATCTCGTGTAATGAGAAAATGAGCGGCTGCTCAACTGGACTAAAATGTTCACCCCTTCAAACTCCCACTTTTATCACAAAGGGGAGGGAGATTAATAAATTTCATAGGTTATTTTTAGTCAGAACGAGTGCTGGAAAACCCTGAAATGAAAAAAAATCAAAATTGATTTTTTTTACCAATTTTTCTTTTCATTAATTTTTTTGAAAATGGGAGGGGGTCGCTTGGCAACAGTTCTTTTTTCAATATTGCAAAAATCAAAAAATAATGAATTATTTTCTCATAAAAAGGAACGATTTTAGAAAAAATTAAACCTACCTACTATGCACATAAATTTTTCTTAACTTAGTCACTATACTTGAAATACACAACGGTTGAAAACATTACTTTTGAAGTTTTGATATTTCAGGTACCTACCTACTTTATTTAGTACAAATCGTGTATGTACGGATACCAGTAAAATAACGATTGAATTTCTCAAATTGATTAAGCAATCAAACCCGAATGGATGATTTTAGGTAAACTCGAACAAAATAGTTTATTTATTTGGTAAATTTATTGTAAAAAATATCAAATTCTTTCACGTTATCTAATTGTGATAACTTACAATAAAATTACCAACACAAAGGATCAATGACTGGTTACGAAAAATTTATGATACTCGTATTAGCAATTGGACCGCGTTTAGTAAAAACGGTCCAAGCGCCATTCAAACTTGATACTTCATACACTTGCTACAATGCAAAAAATTTTCTTTAAAGTGGCATTTTTTTTTCAAAAGCAAACTAAATGACAACTTATAGTAAGAAAAATGCTCTTTTAGTCATTTGATGTAACACAGTACCCATTTACAAGAGATTTTTTATATTTTAACAGGTGTACAAAGTATCAAGTTTCAATGTCGCTTGGACCATTTTTACTAAACGCGGTGGTTGGTATGAGCAAAAAAGAATATACACGTATTAATTCAACGATCTCGAAATTTTTTTTTGTTTTGCTTTTGATAAGAATTTCTCTGCTCAACATCTTTCAAGTAAAGTCTTAGCCTCTTAGCTGTTGTGTTTTTAAGACAGAGAATTTTCGGAAGTCTCGAAGTCCGACTTTCCTCGAAATTTGTTCGTATACTTATCTACTTATTATACAATTTCATTATTCATTAAACCAAAATCATGAAAATCATTTTTATAAAGAATAATTCAAAATATGATTTTTTTTCACCGTAAAAAAATCATAATTCATGAAAATAAGTAAGTAATTCACAAAAAAAAAGTTGAAATTTGAACGTATTTTTAACCAGTATAGCAGTAATGTGAACACACGCAAGTTATGTAATTGTTAAATTCAGAGCTTAATTCAGACAATCCCAGCTTTCTTTTCATTTTGATTTTTACCTTATCCCAATCATTTATATAGATTTTGATTTTAATGATTTTTCTATTTGGGAAAAAAAAATCAAAATTAATAATTGCTCGGGCGCCCAACTACACAATGAATGAACAAGCAGTAGGGTCGGTTTGAAGCTAGGTCCACGACATGAGCGTAAACGCGAGTGTTGGCGACGGCGAGTATGACGTAGAAGCCAGTTACAACTTGTCTTGCGCTTTGTTTGATATCCAGTCGTCTGGCATTTCAATTTTCAGCTGCGTTACTGCGTATATTTTTTTCAACGTTTCACAATCGGTGTTACTTTTTTAGAGATATCGGCTGTTTTGTTAACTAAAGCTCTACCGTTAACTATAGGTACAGTCTTATTATTGTCCAATATTTGCACCAATTCTTTACAATTCGAATTTCGAGAATCATCCCTTCACAAAAAAGCTGGCTGCTGTTGGGCTTGATGCTCTTGTGTCTTGTTCGTGTTCGATTTTGAGCGAGTAATTTGTGATAATGCTAATATTTCATTGCTCATTGACTCATCTTACAATCAAAGAAAGGTTGTGTGTCATCAGTCGTGTAATCCGTAATTTGTACTTGTACATTCAACAAGTTTTCTCATGAATGATATGTGCGTGTGAAACTTGATAAGGAAATAAACTGGTTTGAAAAACAAACACAGTAGTCAAAAATTACAAAATTTGCTTCTACTTTCCATTGCAAAATTTTTACTTACGCCATTTATAGCTGAACTTGATAAATCCTTATACCTAATTTGGTATTTAATTATTCCAGCAAATTTTTAGCCAAAAATTAGTTGGCGGGGATTGGGAAATCCCTTAGGTTCTCACCATGCCACCATTCGTGTCATTTTTCCACATGCTACTATCCGAAGGTTTTAAAATGCATTTTTTGAATATAAAATGAGTCAACGAGCCATGAAAAATTAGTATTATTGCAAATTACGCGCTATACCTACGTTTAACGACAACGATTTGCGAATTCGACGTTCTTATCGATCATTCGTCCTCGTCTCCTTAGCCGCTTCGTAGGTGAATTGTAAAGTTGAAATATTGAGTCGAGTTTTCGCGTTTTTTCGATTTCGTTACATATTTGTTTTTGATTTTTTTTTTTTAAATTTAGAATTCGAGATGGCTTTGAAAAAAGCATGTTGTTGTTCGTCTGCTGAGACGGGTGCCTTACTCTTCTCTTATTTAGTTTTGGTAAGTACGAGTAGGTACGTTGTACACTTTTAATTACCTACTGATAACTAAGTACAAATAATTCGAAGATCATTGGTTGATATCGTCTGCTGCAGTATCATGTAATCAAGTATGAATACTTATTTGATTTCTATACGGTTTGGTGCAAAGATAAGTCGACATTTAATTTTTACTCTTGTTCTATTGTCCTTCAATCCTTGTTAGTTGTTTTTTGTTATAAAAGAGTGCAGAAACATACAACTGAGAATGCCATTTTTCGTTTTACATTTTTTTTTTAAAATTCTACATTCTCTTTAGTTGATTTAAAATTTATTTAATACCCAAATCTGTGCTAAAAATAACGTGAATAATTTCATTAATTAAATGATTTGATTAATTGAACGACGTTGATACAATCGTAACTGAAAAAATTATTGACTATCAGGAAGTGAAGGATTTGTCGAAAGATATTTCTTTTTCAAGAAGAGATGAAAATTTTCAAAATTATGTGCTAATCTTCGAACTATTTCACAGGTCGCTGTGGAGCATTTTTTTTGAAACAGTATTTCGTTCAATCTAAACTAAACCTACATATCTTCTTACTTCAACTTACTCGAATATTTTTTTTCGAATAGATTTGTAGCGTGTGGTCACTGTTGAACACGTTGATCGATTGGGAAAATCGGATTAATCTGGTGTTTTGGAGTAAGTTTTTCTTCAATTTTTATTACCAAACTTCAGAAGGAACCCAAAAAACGATTTCTTCGCATTAATGCGATGTTTTGTTCTGCTTGCAGAGGAATATCCTTACATCTATAATGCGGGTGTATGCTTCGATTTGATTGGAATTTTTATTTTTTCGCCGATCGTCGTATCCATTGATAATAAAGTAAGTTGAGATATTTGTCGGATAGGTCATGTATTTTTACACTTTTCATTATCGACGTTTCGAAATCGTAATTTTTTCTTCGTAACTTATGTACCGTATGCTTTCAGAATACACCCTCTGTTTTTTTGTTAAACGCGGCCATTGCATTTTTATCCTCGCACGTGATCTACATCGCTTATTACAAGTTAAAATTCACTGGTGAAATTGATAATTTGATGGACGCCTATATCGACGAAGAAGTCCGAAAATTACGAGCACCTTTATATGCACAAGAAGAATTTCGAAGTGTGTTGAAGCAGCACTACCTTTATCCAACTTTAATTGCAGTGCAACTTGCGTACTTGTATATGGCGATTAAAATATGTAAGTGATTTTCAATACGTGCGTTATCAGATTGCTCTAACTACTTCTATGAATTTTGCAAATCGATTGGAAGTGTGGAAAATAGTTTCTGAGGGTTCGATTGTCTTTCTACGTCAAGTTTTCTTTATAAAGTTATCTTTATAACAGTATTAGGAAATTTTAAAATACCTATGAAAATAGATTTTGATCGAGATTCCATAAATTTGGAGATTCTCATATCAGATTACGTAGTTATTAGTTGAACTGGTTGAACATAACGTTTATTCGCTATTCTGCACACTTTTTATGTGATGAGGTTGGGGGAGGGGAGTAGTGGATCTCAGTATTTTGAATCCTTAATTCTACTCAATATAAAATGCAAAATATTGTTAAAAAATTTGTTGAAATGTCGTAAAATGGTCAAAACAAGTCCAAATTGTTCAAAATTCAGATTTTTACAATGTTTTGCTGATTTTAAAAGAAATTTTGTAGTTATTCAAACTTTTTTTGAAAATTTTCATAAAAATTCATCGGATTTTCTTGAATTTTGAAGAATTTTTACGGCAATTTGAGAATATTAACGTTTTTTTGCACAAAAATTTCAGTAAAAATGCAACTCAACATTAGAAATTTTTTTTTCATATTTTGATCAATTTTCACGTAATTTCTAATAATGTTAATTCATATTAAAGAAATCCAAATCTTCCTCCCATTTTAAACGATTTTCATTGTTGTTTTGAACTATTTTTTTTTAATATTTCGGAAACTTTTCTGATGATATTTTATCAATTTTATGTAATGTTTAACGATTTTTCTAGCATGTTGAATAATTTTCATGGAATTCTGAAAACAATTGCGATATTTTGCAAAATTTTAATCATAAATTTACAACTGACTATTTTTCTTGGGATTTGAGAGTTTTTTACGATATTTCGAGAATTTTCATGATATTTCATATTAAAAGTTATCGATTTTGAAATGAGTTAGAAAGTCAAGATGGAAGTTAATCGCAAAAAAATGATTCAAGAAACCTACATCCATTTTAATTTTTGAGAAAATTTCATTTTGCGAATAAATTAGTAAAATGCACGAATCAGAGTGAAGCAAGCGAGAAAATATTTCAAAAAAAGATTGCCAAGAGTAAAAAATTATTCGTTTCTTTTCGTTAATTGACCTGTCAAGGCCGAATCAAAATTGAAACTCGAATTTTTGTGCAGGTACGAGGCACAAATACTTTATCCACCGAAGCAATCTTTAAATTCTGTCTGTATTGTGAATTGATTTTTGAAATTGAAAATTGAACATTGATAATATTCAGTTGTGTTTTATGTAAGGCTTAGGGGAGGGAGGAAAGTCACAAATTTGCTATTTTAGGACAGAAAATATAACGCTGCTGTAATATGAAGGTAATGCGAAGTATTTTTTAATTTTTTTTTCATATGATTTTCTGCAATTTGTGATTAGAAGGTTCTGAAGTACCTAAGATGTTCAATACGAATCATATTCAGTGACTTGTTGTTTTTTATTCCAGTTGTTGACCTCTACGCGCTATTGGTATTTCACTGCTACAAGATCGAATTGAAAGAAAATCGTGTTGATGTCGTACCAGTTCGCAAAAATGTCGCCGATAAATGAGCTAATTTTCTTAAACCGTATGATCCTTCTGCTTATAGTTCACTGATTCCTGCTTCTCAATACTCAATGGCCTCAAAATTCTACCCAGGTTCCTCAGTACTTCGTTGAGTTTAATAAGCACCAAGTCAACACATGAAGGTTTAGGTTTTATGTAATCACACATAAGCTGATTTTTTTAAGGATTTTAATTATTTTTGTTTTTGTTTTTTGTATCTGTACGAAGAATAGCTATTACTTT
Source organism: Pseudococcus longispinus (assembly GCA_900064475.1). Taxonomy (NCBI): domain Eukaryota; kingdom Metazoa; phylum Arthropoda; class Insecta; order Hemiptera; family Pseudococcidae; genus Pseudococcus; species Pseudococcus longispinus. Next base: position 9,508 of record FIZU01060046.1, read on the forward strand.
AATTTTTTACCTACTTTTTTAATCATTTTATTTCATAAGAATCATACATGTGCATGTTTGCTTCATGAGTTTTTTTTTTTTTTAATAGATGATCGTTTTATATGTACAAGTGGATATATGCATTTTTCATTATTTTAGGTATCCAAGTTGCTACTTTATTATATTTTACAGTCATTTTGGAATAATCGAAATATTTCTCATAACCAAAAATATTCACAGGGATACGGTGTACTTATAATTTTTGTTTGAAAATTTTTTCAAATGGAGCCTCAGGTTCAGAGATATGGAGATTTTTGGCAAGTGATTGGACTTTCACAAAACAGGAGCCTAAAAAAATGGAATCCTATCTCATTTTTAAAAAAAGGATTACCTACGAATTAATCATAAAATCGTTTGTAAGATTGGATGGGGAGGAGGTAAAAAAAATCAATTAATTGTCCTACTTTGCTAATTTTTTCATACGCGGTTTCCTTTTTTTTTGAAGCCGGAAAATAAATAATTTCAAAAGTACAAATCCTTCGAACGTCATCCCTTTGGCGCCGTGGCGCCGAAATGAATGCAACCTGCGCTGCGCATCATGAAAAATTCTGTGTTGGCTTATTGCCTATCTGCCCCTGTATGCCGATACACAGTTGTTCTTGATTGCTCCTTATACGTCGATGTCAGTTGTTAGATTGTAAATTGTGAAGTTGAGACGGTGGATCGTGTTTTTTTTGATTTCGTAAATTTTTTTTAAAATTATAATTGATTTTGTTTCTAAATTTGTAAATTTGAGATGGCTTCGAAAAAAACATATTGCTGTGTGCCAGCTCGTATATGTACCTTACTTTTCTCTTGTTTATTTTTGGTGAGTACGTTGTACATTTTTAATTGATTCGAAGATCTTTTGTCGATATTCTTCACTTCATCAATAGCATGAAATTAATACTTATATTTGATTTTTATACGGCTCAGTAGATAGATTTTTTTTTGAACGATGTGAAAGGATCAATAGCTTTGAAAATTAACGACTCGAGGAAAATTTCAAATTCTCAATTATGAGTCGACTTTGAATTTTTACTAAGGTCGGTTTTGGAAGGAGGTAATTTCGGAATAGGATCAAACGTATTTTGAAAAAATTTGATTTTGAATCAAAATCATGAAAAATCATTTTTTTTAATTCTTGAAAATTGTGATTTTGAAATCAGAAAATCATTTTATAAAAAATGGTTCAAAATTATGATTTTAAATCTTAATTTCCTTAAGCATAACAAATTATTAGAATAAAAAATCTTGAAATTTGAACTTTTTTTCTTACCAGCGGTGTACCTACAATCTACATATTGTGAAATTCAGAGCTTCAGATAATCCCCGATTTTTGCTCATTTTGGCATTTTTAATTCACCTCAATCATTTAGACTGATGATTTTAATGGGTTTTCTACGCAAAGAAAAACTATTAAAACTAAATTTAGATAGCACTTCACGACTTGATTTTTTTTCATAGAAATTGAAAATTATCACCAGGGCAACCAAAAATACGTGTTTTATTTTTCGTAGAAATGCCTGTTTTAAAACCTTCTAATATGTGTTCTTTCACAGTCTAGCAAAAAAAAATCGTAGCTTGAGCAAAATTAGTGTGAAAATAGCCGGTGTTAGCAAGAAAAAAAATGTGATTTTATGTCAAAGTAAAAAAAAAATCATTTCTTTAGAATAAGTACCTAAATCTACTTGTATTGAGCACGAATAAAACGAAGGCGACAATTTTTGCAGAAAAGGTCATTCAAAAGCATAAATTTCATGTTTTTTCCAACTCTTCAGTCATTTTGCCTGAATTATTTGAAAATTTGTATTATTAAAATTCACTTGTTTCATCAGCATGGCATGATTTGTGGTGAAATATTGTTCCCTAATAATCACATTTAAAAATCACGTTCTTAATGATTTTGTGATTATATCACATGTTCCTATACTTACTGTTCCAAATATTTTTTTTCCGAATAGGTTTATAGCTTATGGTCTTTGTTGAGCATGTTAATCGATTCGAGAAATCCGATTTATAAGAAGTTTTGGGGTAAGTTTAACTTCAATTTTTATTGAACTCGAATTTGATGTTATAATTCATTGAAAATATTGTCTTTCACTTTCAGAGCATAATTCTTACATCTTTTACGCGGATATATTCTTCAATTCGATTGGATTTTTGGTTTTTATGGCCACTATCGTATCCATTACAATTGTAAGTTGAGGCATTTGTTGGATGTTTTTATGAGACGATGATCGACTTTTCGAAATTATCATTTTTCCTTTAACTTATGTTTGTTTTCAGAATAAGCCTTGTATTTATTTGTTAGATGTAGACATTGTATTTTTACTTTTGACTGTAATCTACATCGTATATGGCATGTTTCCCTTCACTGGCGTGATTGATAATTTGATCGACGTCGAAATTGATGCGGAAGTCCGAAGTTTACGAGTACCTTTATACGCTCAAAATGAATATCGAAGCGCATTGAAGAATCATTTCCATTATGCAGCTCCAAGTACTAAAAAACGTCTATACCTCTATATGGTGACTAAAATATGTGAGTAATTTGAAGTACCTACATTAGATTGATCTAAATATCTCTACGCATTTTTCAAATCCATTTGAAGTGTGTGAAATATTTATTGCGGGTTCGATTTCCTATCTAAGTCAAGTTTTTCTTTTTAAAGTTTCGTTTTTAATAGTTATGGGAGATTTCAAAATATGAAAATAGGTTTTGATCAAGATCCAAACAACTTAGAAATTCTCATATCATATGTACTTTTATGTACCTTAAACGTAAAATGTATTGGCAATTCTGTATCTATAAGGTACTTGATATGATTGACTGGGAGGGGGATATCACTGTTTCAATTCCATTTTGGAATGATTCAATACTTAATACATTGAGTATGGTTTCGCTTTGCTGATAAGAGGTAGAGTAGAGGGTTCTAAGGAAAGCTGCCCAATGCGAACCATATTCATTGACATATCGTTTTTTATTCTAGGCATCGTATTGTACTCGATAATGGTGTTTCACGGCTACAAGACCAAATTAAAAAAAAAACTTATCGATGGTGCACCAGCCCAGAAAAATATCGAAGATAAAGAAGTCAGAATTTCTGAACCTCCTTTTAATAACTTGCAGCCTACTGCTCCTCAAGATTCTGTTCAAACTCCTCAGTATATAGTCGAGTGCAATAAAAAATATAAGAAATCAATAAACGCATGTCCAGTGACGATGGTCTAAATAAAAAGTACCTATTTCAAGCTTTTTCCTTAATTTTTTTTTGTTTTGATAAGTTCGTAAAAGAATAGGGACAAATAGAAACGGAATTAAATTTTTTACAGATTTTTTTTCACATTCTTATTCGTATTTTGCTTTGTATGCATAATAAATGTGCTCGTTTGTTTTATAAATTATTTACATTTTATGATACCTACCTATTTTTACTCCAACTCGTTTTGTGCCCAAGAGACATTTGATGGATGAAAGAAATTTAAAAATTTTTATCGCATCATATACCTAGAATGAAGTCAAGTTAGTGCACGAGGTCATTTCCACAGAATTTGAAGTTTCGAGTTTGTAATTCAAATATTTAAGGACCTCAAATGACCTGAAATTAAAAATTTTCATACTTTTAGGAGTAAAATAAAAAAGTTAATATTCAATGCAACAAAATTTTGTGACAAGTTGAAATCTTGTCAAGAGAAAATTTTGTGAATAGAAAATGACAGTATGATTTTGATCAAATCATAAAGTTAACATAGTCTCTTGAGAACGATAGATTTGGAAAATTAATTATTTATCATCAGCGTTATTTTTTTTCAAGATGAAAAAAAATTGAACAAGTTAATCAAATTCTATGAAATTTCTATACAAAAAGGTTTGGGAAGAGGGAGGGTATGATGTTTAAGAATCTTCCTCGATTCCTCTAGAAGAAGATACTAAAATATTGGGGAAAAAGGAAATTAAAAATAAATGGTTGAATTCGAATATGAATAATCGACGAAAAGTCATAGGCAGTATGAGGGGGGGGGGGGGGTGGGGGGGGGGGGGGTTGGAAAATGGGATAAAAGTAATCTATCAAGTCTCAGATTTTGGTAATTTTTTGATCCTTGCTTCATTTTGTATTTTCTTTCTTTGTTTTGAAGCCAGAACGCAATTTCAAAGCAACAAATTCATCAATTTTGTACGGCATCCCTTCGACGACGCGGCACTGAAATGCATTCAGCCCCAATGCATCAGAAAAAATATTTTTTTCGGGGCCCATACGCTCGTACGTTATGCAGATACGCGCTTCTTCTCAATTATTTCTTATTCGTCAGTCTCTGTCGTTAGCTGGTTATTTTGGAATTGGAAAAAAAATTTTAATCAGCAAAAGCATATCTTATGTTTTATAGTTTCATGGGCATGGCCGCCCGCAGGATTTTCTTATGAGGTAGCGAGAGAAAAATCTCGAGGGGTATTAA
>FIZU01060052.1:0-15331 GCA_900064475.1 Pseudococcus longispinus
TTTAGATCTTGATTATTACTACTAAAAAGGTTATGTATGAATTTTGCCTATCTGTCATATTGAAGGCGCTACAAAGCAAAATTTTCTTCACCTCAAGTCTGAATTTAGGTCCGGTTATCGATGTTCAGTAATTTTTTTTTTCATCTCGAGTCTAGTTTCAAGTCAAGGTATCGATGTTCAGTAATTTTTTCCCATCTCGACTCTAATTTCAGGTCAAAGGTATCGATGTTCAGTAAAGTTTATTTTCAATCTTGATTCTATTTATTGGTCAGGGGTATTGATGGTCAGTAATTTTTATTTTCATCTGGAGTCTAGTTTTAGGTCAGGAGTATCGTCGGGCAGTAATTTTTTTTTCAATCTTGATTCTGGTTTTAGGTCATTGGTATCAATAGTTGGTAATCTTTTTTCATCTCAAATGTAGTCTTAGGTCTGGATATGATATCGATGGTAAGTATTTTTTTTTTAAATCTCGAATCTAGAAGTTTTTTTTCAATTCATTTCTATTTCCATTTTTTATGTAAACGAAGTTTCTTATCGCATTTTTTGAAGGCAAAATTTTTTTTTTTTAATGTTTTCTTCTTTTCCATTTTCGCGTCAATGAAGTTGCCTATCGTATTTTCCGAGAACAAAATTTTCATGTTTTCCCCAATGTTTTCATTTTTTCATTCTTTTTAATTTTTATTTGTCAATGAAGTTGCACATCGTATTTTTCTAAATCTACATTTATTTTCTAATTTTTCCATTCTTTTCAATTTTTTTATATCATCGCCAGTTTCCAAGGCAAAGTGCAACTATCAAAATTTGACGAATTTTCGAATTTTTTATATCGTTTTCGACTAATATCAGGCCACAGATTACGAATCCGTCATTATTTTTTTCATAGGACCTCCAGTTCGTCCATTAATCGAATAATTCGAAAAAACAATTCAACTAGTACTTATAAGCTGTTACATAAACTGATCAATCAACTTGAAAAATTGATTTTGTGAGCGAATCAAGCTACCTATAAAACAATTTAACAGAAATAAAGTTGCAGATCTTAAAATTTCCTTTCTGTAATGAGCGATTAGTTTTTTCATAATAGTTAAAATTTTCGAGATATCTACCTACGATAGAAAATTAAAGTCGAATTTTTCAACTTTCTGTAAAATTATCTCTAAAACTTGGCCCGAGAAAAATTAATTGGTTAATAGAGAAAGGAAATTTTACGCTCTACAATTTTGTTTCTATTCACTTTTTTCGTAGAACCTCCTCTTTCGATCAAAAAATTGATTTCTTGACTTCAAAATGATGAAAAATAGATCAATTTTCTCAAAAGAATTAGTTTTGTCAAGAAGTCTGACGTGATGGAATTTTTTCATATTTTTTTCCGAAATCGGTGCAAAAAATACTATTAAAACCACTTACGAGTAGCCTGTTATTTTTCTAACATTTCCATCACAGGAATTGACAATATTTTCATCAAAGGAAAAATTTGAATCTACTTTCAAAAAAATTAGAAAAATAATCCTTTGAGGAATGAGCAAAATATAAATAAAACTGTGAATTGTTTTTAAACACGGTTGAAATCTTTTCAAATATAATTAGATTGGTCTATCTCTATTTACAATCCTACAATCAAAATCACAAATTATCATCAACGTATCACCAATATTTAGCCATTATTGTTTACCGAAAAAAAAATTGGAAAATTTAAACAAAAATCTATCAATCATTCACTCTTTGCCACCTTAACACCATTTGTCTTGTTGATAAATTAATCAAGGACTTGGAAGGTTTTCAAAAAATTAGAAAACTGAATCGTTCACGAACGAGTGTTGTAGCAAGGAGCAAATAGCATATCCCTATTTCACAATATTAGTTCTCGCTTTTCCTCAATTTCGATCTATTTTCAAGCTTTCAGAACCATAACACCCATAAGATCAAACCTTACCGGGTGGCATATCTCGAAGGCGAACTACTTGGCAAATTAAAATCAAACACACGAATTAATCTCGAAAAACATTCAACAAATACACAATTTATTATACTCTCACAATAAACAACATCGTATAACATACAAATAAAACGTTTATTTTTAAACACAATTCGTACATTTTCCAAATACATCATCACAACATGGTAACTAAATAAAAACTATATACAAACGCTACAAAAATAAAATAAAAAAATAAAAGGAAACGTATCTACACTATTCATTTCATCGAAAATAAATTAGAAAAAAAAAAAAGAAACAGAATGAAGGCCTTTAAAAATTCTTTTATGAATATCCTCCGCGTTATGGTAACAGCGTATGTATAAATTATTATTGTTCAAAAATATAATCATTTAAACGCGAAAAATATCGACTATATTTTAGTGACTAAAAAAAAAAAATGAAAAAAAAATTTTCAACCTTATGATAAAAATTAACGTATAAGTGTAAAATAAATACTCAGGCGAAAACAGCTCTTGAGCAGAAACTCTGCGTAACTGTATGGATAGTATACATATACAATGGAGAGGACAAAAAAGCGCACAGTAAATTTCAACGACTCGCCACAGCTGCTACAAGCGCAGCTCCTCTACCGCTGCCGTCTTCCGACAACATGATGTCGAACTGTAACAGAAAAAATAGATAAAATTTAGCATATGCGCGCGAAAAAACGATAATTCACGGACACAGGGTGCCCTTGAAAAGGGTTGAACTTCCGTAGTGCTGATTTCCATATAGGTACTTACTTTCACTTTGGGTCTAATCATTTGGCTAATTTTTTCGACCATTAAATGATGGAATTGTGGATGGAACCTGTATACCGAGCCGTCTACACCGATGGTAACCGAATTGAAATCCATTTTATTGATTAATGTGGCGGCACCGGCGGATACGAGATGGGCAGCCCGCCTCGAGACTATTTCGCAAATATACCTAACGTTTACGCAGTCCTGGTCCGAAGCGTGGGTTAAATCTAATTCGGCGAATACTTCGCGACATTTCGTATGCGAATCGGCTACGTCGCTAGAATCGAATCGAATTGTATGTTATGGTCGATTAATCGAATATTATGATAAGATTCGTTTATAAGCTTACTTTTCGATATCGGAAACGTATTTCGTCAGGAACGATCCTTTCGTGCTCAATTTCTCAGATCCTTGTCCGTTGAAGAGTAACTTCTGTTTGGTGAATTTCACCAACATTAACCTCACTATTTCGCCCATGTACATTCCGCTGATAATTTTTTCGAAACTGTAAACAGAAAAATTAATTTATGAGTATTTTATTTGGTAATTTTTTTTTAAATATAAAATATTTAATAAATAGAAATTTTGAAAAGGTAAATGTCATTGAGAAAACTCTATATCATATTTAAAATCACTGGAAATAGATAGTGCCTCAAAAACTCAAAAAGTTTCCTTCGAATGAAAATGATTGTTTGCTCAACTTCAAAACTGAAGGAGTTACGAACTTATAATAAAACAAAAAATTATTAATAAATCCAATCGTAGAAATAAATACATGAAGTCTGAATAAATTTTGTCTTGATTTTTTGCTTACTATCAAAATTCAAGGAATTATGAGCTACGCCACATTTGAAGTTGGTCAATACAGTGGGTAGTTTTTTACTTTTTTTGGAAAGATGTGTGGGGGGGGGGGGTCGAAACAAAATTGTGAAGACCGTGAAAAAAGTGTTGGGACTCTGACTTGAACCAACATTTTGCGAATCGGATTCAAAATTTTGTAAATTAAAAAAAAAAAAATTTAGAATTTTTGAAATTTTTTTGTGGGTAGTCAGTCGTATTGTTAACAGTTACCACAAAAGAGTAAAAAGAATTATTGACTTTTCTCGATTTTTTATGGATGTTCGCAACACCATTTTCCTGTTTTAGGGGTTCTCAAATTTTCTTCATAACACGAGATTATCTTGTAGGTAATTTGATGTTATTTCACAGCAATTTGAGAACCCCTAAAACAGGAAAATAGTGCCATGGTTCGTCTTATATGCATCTGGAATGATAATCGAGCCCTTAAAATTGATCAAATCGTATGTAATTGTTTTTTTTTTACTCAATTTCGAGATATCCTCAAATACAACCATTTCGACCATAAACCAAAATCATCAGAACACCCCTTAAAAAAATCGGAAAAAATTGGGGAATTTTTATTTACTCTTCTATAATAACAATACGATCAACTACCCTCAAAAAATAAAAAAAAATCCAAAATTGTTGTTTTTGAATTTTTAAAAATTTAAAAATTTTGAACTCAATTAGTAAAATATTGGTTCAAGTCAAAGACCCAAAAATTTTTGCTACGGTCTTATGATGTCACACCACAACTTTTTTTTTTTGATGTCCCCATTCAATTTTCCCAAAGAAATGTCAAAGACGACCCACCCTATTGACTAACCTCAAAAATGCAAACTTTTTGCGAGATTTTTTATATTGAATGTTGCTTATTCACCCCTTCAATTTTGAAATTATGCAAAAAATCATGTCGAAAAATTTTCTTTAGTTTTTGAAAATCGATTCATTCCCACGGTTGAAATTTTCTAAAATTTGTTTGTTTCAATTTGCGTTTGTAACTCCTCCAATTTTGGTAATAGGCAAAAAATCATCATAAAGTTTTTTCAGTTTTCAAAGTTCTATTCATTTCCATAATTAAACTGAATTTTTTTTTGTTTCTCTAGATATACTTTCGTGAATGTTTGAATTTTCAAGCTGGTAAAAAATAATATGGATGCCGCCCCCCCCCCCCCCAATAAAAAATATATATTTCAATTGAAATATTTTTGAAAGAGCATTTGCTCACTTCAATTTTAAAGATGGAAAAAATGTTGTATTAAGAAAAATTGCGTTTCTCAAAACTGAAGAAATTACAAATCAGCAAAATTTTCAATGAATTCGACCAATAATTAATTTCAAAGTGCCAATGGCAAGGTCTCTTGATGATTTAAGCCTACCTTCTACTTTGAAGGAATTAAGTGTACGTATGATTGGAAATAAAAATGCTATGAAAAAATTGAATTCTTATGTCATTCCATTTTTCACCCTTCCCCATCCAAATGATGGGTAGGCAAAATGTGCAGGATTTTTTGTCATGTATCTCACTGTCATGAACATTTTCAAATTTTTTAGGTATTGATACGTGAAATTTTGTGAAAGAGTTTCAACACTTCTTCATGTTTTGGTGGTATTTGCTGATAGCCCATTTAATTAAAAAAAAATATGCAAATTCAATGTACTTTTCCATATCCCCCCCCCCCCGATTGAAACAAAATAGTTATGTACCAATGAAACAGGTTAAAATGAACGTAAAAAACAGCATCTTCTCTAATTTCTATGAAAACTGAAAATTTTTTCAAGAATTCTATTTTTTGATATAAACGAGAATGTTACCTATTGATTATTTTTATACAAAAAAATTCTATCTGAAGACAATTTTTCAACTGTGCCCTATTTTCAAGAACATTAAATTTTATTTTTACTCTTGATGTAAATTATAAAAAAGGAAATTATTTTTAGAGAAGGGTTTTCAGTTGAAAAGGGTCACGATGCTATTTTATTTTAATATGTAGAGCCCATCATAAAATAGGTACTTCTACAGTTTAACCCTCCTCCTCCGGTCATTCCTAATAAAAATTGCTATTTCGCTCGAATTAAGGTATTTTAGAACCCCTGAAAAAAAAAAAAAAAAAAAAAGAAATCGTTTAAAATGGTGAAGATGGGTTGAAACAGCTTCAAGATTTCCATTTAAATTGAAATTTTTTCATACTGACGAAATCATTTTCTCATTTAGCACGATTGAGTACCGTATTATTCACTCAATTTTTATTTTTTTGCCGAAAATATCAGAATATTTTCTCAATTGGGTCAAAAAATTTTCAAAAAATAAATTCTTAAAATTAGATTATTCCAGATAAACAGATAAATTCTGAGATAAAATTTTATATGTTTAACCCTTTTGTGCCCAGGAGGTGGAATAATTTTTTTTTATTGTATTATGTAAACTGAAGTCAAGTTGGTTATTTTCACCAGTGAAAATTAAAATTTCACACAGGAAATAGGACCTAACTAAAATTACCTAATTTAATTTTCCTGGGTGAGATTTGCTATAAATAAGAAAAAAATTCCACTCAACTATTCAATTCACCCTTAAAACAGAAAGAGAAGGTGCAGAAATGTCAATTTCTTCCCCCTTCGATTTTCCCACTGAAAAAAAATGAAGTTGAAATTTTGAATTTGTAATTCAGATATTTCAAGGCTTCTATGACCCAAAATTAAAAATTTTTATAAAATAAAAAACAAAATAAAGAATTGAAGAGATTGGAATTCAGTAAACTTTGAAAGCAGATTTCTTATGAAAATTTTCACTATAAATCGAAAGCCTTCTTATAATCTCTTTATTTTGTTTTTTTTTTCATAAAAGTATGAAAATTTTCAATTTTGAGTCATTCGAGGTCTTATAAAATATCTGAATTACAAACTCAAAATTTCAACTTTAAAAAAAAATTTAAATTACGAGTATAAAAAAATTGGAAAAATCTGAAATTGAAATTTTTGCACCACATCTCTTTCTTTTTTAAGGGTGAGTAGTTGAGTGGAATTTTTTTCAATTTTTACACAGGAAAATTAAAGTTGATAATTTTGATTCGATTCTACTTTCAGTATGAAATTTTAATTTCTGAAAAGAAATATTCTGAATGCATCACATTTCAACTTCCCACGTACCAAAAGGCCTTACATGGTTAATCTGTAAAAGGGGGAAGAGGACCTAATTATAGACATTTTTGTTATTCTATAAATAAAAACCCCCCTCTTCCTGCTTCACTTTGTAACAGGCCTTTTGGCACGTGTAAAGCTGGAGTGTAATGTGTTCAAAATATTTCTTTCCAGTAAAATTACAAATACTTAATACACATATAAAATGGGGGAAAAATATACTAAACCAACCAGACCAAAACTTACATTTGCTTTCCAGGATTTAACGATTTCTCATCGATTTCTCTATCATATTCGGTCAATATATCATCCAAGTTTCCATCAGCTCCGAAATTACCCCATTCGGTATTTATAATGACATACGGTTTGGATTTATCTCCGTCGAATAAATCAGCATTTTCGACCTTTTCTACATAACAAGCGTTACATCCGGTACCTAAAAATACAAACAGTCGCGATCAAAAAATCGTATCTAGTTTCTTATGTGCGTTAATAATACGTACATCGTGTTAAAACACAAAAAGCGAAGCGACTATGAAACAAGCGTTAATTTTTCTCCTTCTACAATGAAATCGAGAGACGCGCCGCCGACGCGCCAATATCTAGATATAGAAAGGGGAAAAATATAGCTTATACTAGAATTTCGAAGTTCGCTCAATTAACCGAATAACTTTTAATTTAAAAAAGGTCAAGGTTCAAATTAATACGCGAATGTGTAAGCGTTTTGGTTGGAATTCCTCAAACTTTCTATATAAATTTCAGCTTATCAACCTTGACAAATCTCGAGTTCGAGTTTTCAGTTTCAAAGATACGAGGTGCTGTGCTAAAAAATTTGAAGAATTTTACAAATACTACGACCAGATCGAACTGAAAGGTAGAAAAAGGCATGTAAGGCTATCAAGATCCATATTGAATATTTGAATGGCGCGAAAATGTTTATGAATGGAACGTGATACCATCGAATCCAATCAACGATTTGGCAAATTTAATCGAGCTTAATTTAAATGTATCAATTGCAATCAATTCGTTAATTGGACAGTGTAGATTTAATTTTTATCTTTTTTTTATTTTTTAAGAACAATGAAAACAATTTGGGAAATGAAAAATGGCGATTTTCCGGAGAAAAAGTATTAATATTTTAAAAAAATTTCATAATCCTAAATTCAGTTCGTTTTTGGAGATTCGTTACCTACCAATTTTTGTTCAAGTGGTCAGTAGCTCCTTCAATACGCTAGATAGGCAAAATTATCATATAATCGATTTTGTAGATCAAGTCGAGTACTACAAAAAAGGTAATACACAAATTTTGCCTAGCTTGCATATTGAAGGAGTTATCGAGCATTCTAAATTCGGTAACAACTTTCATATTTCAAAAATTGATATCAAACATCATTTTTTTATGATAAAAATAATACCAAACATTCGATAACTCCTTCAATATGCAAGATAGGAAAAATTATCAAATAACCTATTTTGTAGATCAGGTCGAATACTATAAAAAAGATTATGCTTAAATTTTGCCTACCTTGCATATTGAAGGAGTTATCGAGCATTCAAAATTCGGTGACAACTTCCATATTTCAAAAATTGATATCAAACATAATTTTTTATGATAAAAATAATACCAAACATTCGATAACTCCTTCAATATGCAAGATAGGAAAAATTATCAAATAACCTATTTTGTAGATCAGGTCGAATACTATAAAAAAGATTATGCTTAAATTTTGCCTACCTTGCATATTGAAGGAGTTATCGAGCATTCAAAATTCGGTGACAACTTCCATATTTCAAAAATTGATATCAAACATAATTTTTTATGATAAAAATAATACCAAACATTCGATAACTCCTTCAATATGCAAGATAGGCAAAATTATCATATAACCTATTTTGTAGATCAAGTCAAATACTATAAAAAAGCTTATGCTCAAATTTTGCCTACCTTGCATATTGAAGGAGTTATCGAGCATTTAAAATTCGCTAATGAGTGACCTTCAAATTTTAAAAATTGATGTCAATCATGGTGGAACTCCTTTAATATGCAAGCTAGGCAAAATCATCACATAACCTATTTTTTAGATCAAGTCAAGTGCTACAAAACAAGTTATATACAATTTTTGTCTATCTCGAATATTGAAGGAGTTACCGAATATTCCCGACTACCTATTTGCTTCCTTGAGATTTTGATATTTTTGAAGTTCAAAATATTGTCAAATTTTGAACGCTTTATAACTCCTACAGAATGCAAGATAGGCAAAATTATTACATAACCTATTTTGTAGATCAGATTGAGTACTACAAAGTAAGTTATATGATAATTTTGCCTATCTTGCATGCTGAAGGAGTTATCAAGCGTTTAAAATTTGAAAATATTTTAAATTTCAAAAATATAAACATCTTAAGAAACCAAGAGGTAGGGCTAATGCTCTATAACTCCTTCAATATTCGAGATAGACAAAAATTGCATATAACTTGTTTTGTAGTATTAGACTTGATCTATAAAATAACTTATATGAAAATTTTGCCTATCTCGCATATTGAAGGCGTAATCAACGATTGAAATTTTGCAATAACATCCAAAATATATCACAATGCAACATCTTGATAAAAATTCAATTATTTTTTTGTCTGTTGGGTACAATCATCTAACACCAGAAAAAATCAATATTGTACCATTTTTCAAAAATATTAGTACTTATTTCTTTTTTTTTTGTTAAAAAATTTCATAAATTTTTTTCAATGCTTATCTTCGATTCTCAAAAATCACCCAAAACAATCGAATTTAATAGAAGATATTCTCCACTAATAACCAAAAAAAAGTTAAAATTTCCTACGAATCTGCCATCAACCATAATAAATCATTTTTCAAGTTCTGAAAAAAATTTAAAAAATGACCTAATTCTTAGACACGTTTTCCTGATACAAAACAAAAAGCAAAGAAAAAGAAATTTGCTCGAACAATCCGTCCCCTTATCAAACTTTTCAGTTCGCAACTTTCACGAAGGCGGCAAAATACTCGTATCAAGTGACGTATACGATCAACTTATCATTTATCAATATTTTCGGCAGATTTATCCTTTCACGTGATGAAGGTCAAGAGCAAAAGCGAACCCAAACGACCTCGGTTTATCTCGCATGCACGTAAATGAAAAAAGTTTATCAAAAGTCGATTTTCGGAACATTTCATTCGTTGTCGAACACAACTTTTTCACAATCAATTTACAAACACGTCAAAAAAATCGTCAATAAATTACGTCAAATGCGAAAAATATTCTTCGCAGTTTTGATTAAAAATAGAAAAAAAATATCGTTATGAATTAACGATTTTTTTCCTCCGCAATCGTATTCATTTTATTGGCAAAAATGAAGGCGTAATGTAATCGTATAATAGATTTTATTACCTACGTCGACGCAATAATTAAAAAACTAGAAAGAAAAATAGTATTAAAAATGATAAAACCCGCACGATATTTTGTTAGTGAATAAAAGCCGCAAATACTATTAAAACTAGTCTGGCAATTTTTTCTTCCTCCATTATTCTTTTTAGGTGTTTATTTCGCAAACCCCATAAAACAAATTATTGCATCTATAATTAGTAAGTAATCTTGGCCGAATACGTATAAATACTATGTATTTGTACGAGAAAATCCGCCGACAATACAAAGTCGAAATTTTCACTGGCGATAAGTTCAAGGTCATAGAAACGGCGCTGCGCTGCAATAAGTGCGACGGCGGCGCTATACACAAACGAATAGGACGTATCTGCTACGAAAATATTCGCTCGGTTTTCAGGGGTTCGAAAAATTACGTAATTTCCACTTCGGGGCAGTCGCAGTCGTCGCGCGCCAGGTATTTAAACTTATATAGTCAGCGTACTACCGTTAAAAAATGTGTTAGGAAGGCTATCAACCTACCTACGATGATTCCAATACGTGTATTAAGATTCTTCCAAGCGCATGACATTAACGTTCCTGTCGTATCGTTCAAAATCGCGCATGGATCAATGGTTCTATCCTACAAGGCAAAATTACAACCCAGAATGGCATAAGTTAATCGTCATACACTAAAATCGAGCTTTTGCGTCCATTAACCAAATTTGAAAAAATCCCATTTTTTCGGTACCCCTTTTCATGGGTTTGTGACAATGCGACGAGCGATTCGAAACGGACTAGCAAGCGTTTGTCTGGGTTTAGGATATGGTTACAAGCGTCCACTATGTGCCCAAGACTTGATACTCGAGTGACCTTGCATATGGTTTGAAGTTTATCACGAAAACGAATCGATTTTAGATTTATTCAGAAGTTACACGTGCGAATCGTAAATTAATCTGATTAGTGTTTGGTACTCGCTCATAGGTATAGTCTGTTGCAGTTGAGAAGATATAAACAAATAGTAATTTGAGCCAATCACATTTCTTCATTTTGAGGATAAACCAATCAAGTTCAAGAATTCCTCGGTTTGTTTATATCTTCTCAACTGCAACAGACTATAGATATTTTGTTGTGTAAAAATTTTGCCTAACTAATATTGAAGGAGTAATGTAAATTTGAAGTTTTCAATGCTCAATAACTCACTTAATATGCAAGATATCAGAAA
This sequence comes from Pseudococcus longispinus, assembly GCA_900064475.1. Classification (NCBI taxonomy): domain Eukaryota; kingdom Metazoa; phylum Arthropoda; class Insecta; order Hemiptera; family Pseudococcidae; genus Pseudococcus; species Pseudococcus longispinus. The sequence goes on from FIZU01060052.1 coordinate 11,299, forward strand.
ATTGTACATGACTCATCTTATCGAGCTCACTGAGAGCTACAAAAGATATTATGTACAAGTTGTGTCTATCTTGCAAATTGAAGGAGTTATCGAACATTGGAGTTTTCCCCACCAAAAACACTGACTAGCCAGTTTCATGGTTTTTCATAATTAAAATTCATAAATGTGAGATGTCGTGGTTTCTTGCTGAAAAACTTGATATTGGCAATTTCTGTCCATTAGGGGCAATACACATTGTTGTAAAACTTTAAATGCTCGATAACTCCTTCAATATGCAAGATATGCAAAATGTTTATATAACCTATTCCGTAGATTGGATCTAGTACTATAAAAAAGGTCATACAAAAATTTTGCCTATCTTGCATATTGAAAAATTTATGAAGCATTTAAAATTTTCAACACTATGTCCACTTTTGTGGTACTTGTGGTAAAATGATTCTATATGCTTGATAACTCCTTCAATATGCAAGCTATGCAAAATGTTCATATAACTTATTTTGTAGATTGCGTCTAGTACTATAAAAGAAGTTATTTGCAAGTTTTACCTATCTTGCATATTGAAGGAGTTATCAAGCACTCAAAATTTTGAACACACGTCCACTTTTAGAGATAAAGTAATTCTATATGCTCAATAACTCCTTCAATATGCAAGCTATGCAAAATATTCATATGACCTATTTTGTAGATCAAGTCTGATACTTGAAATAAGTCTGATGCAAATTTTACCTATCTTGCATATTGAAGGAGTTATCAAGCATTTAGAATTTTGAGCACAACCCTATTGACAAAACAAAATAGGAAAGCTGTAGATCATATTGCCTATTATTGAGTAGCATTGTGCTAGCATTCTAGTAGCATTATCATAACATATATGCTAGCAGGATGCTAACAATTAGCAGTATGTTAGCACAATGTCTTTTAAAAACAGGCATGATGCTAGATATATGCTAGTATAATGCTATCAATACTAATAATATGCTAATTATGATTGCATAATGTTAGTGTATTGCTAACATAATGCTACAATGCAAGCAAAATGCTAGCATATTGCTGTCATTATGCTAAATGAATTGTTAATAGGGTAATGTCCAAGGTTTTGTGGCAAAATAATTTTATATTCTTGATAACTCCTTCAATATTGGAGGTAGGCAAAATTTTTATATAACCTTTTTTGTAGATGAAGTCCGGCACTACAAAATGAGTTATGTGTAAATTTTGCCTATCGTGCATATTGAAGGAGTTATCGAGCATCTAAAATGTCGGACCTAAGTCCACTTTTGGAAGTACAGTAATTCTAAATGCTCAATAACTCCTTCAATTTGAAAGGTACGCAAAATTTTCATATAACCTAATTTGTAGATGACGTCAAGTACTATCAAATAAGTTATGTATAAATTTTACCTATCTTGCATATTGAAGGAGTTATCAAGCATGAAAAATTTAGTAACGTCGCTTTTTCAAAAATATCAATGTTTTGTGGAGAGAACAAACTTGAATGCTTGATAACTCCTTTATTATGAGAGATAGGCAAAATTTTATCATAACTAAATTTGTAGATCTTGTTATGTATTATAAAAAAAGTTATATGCAAATTTTGCCTAGCTTGCATATTGTAAGAGTTATCAAGATTATTCTACTTCGATGTTATATATCGTCTTATGGTGGAATTTGGGACCATGCTTTGCCATTTCACTACGCTTTTATTAAAAAATTCTCAACCCGAAGAAAAAAGTACGTGATCTATCGCACCATGTTGCATCATAAGTAACACATACACAAGTCGATTATCAAGTTCAAGTTTCAAACCGTGAATTGAGTATCAAGTCAACGCTTGTGAATAGGCCCTTACTCCTCCAGCCTCCTGCCAATACCGCTTACCGGTCCGGGTATTTTAAGACGTGTTTTAAAAATAACACATGTTACACGTTTCAGTAACGTACCATGCCCACCGCGTGCCGGCGAGGCGTAATTACATTCAATATAATTATCCATACTTGAACCATCGCGGCAACCGGCACCGGCACATGTACCAGAACATACCACAAATATGTTTCATCGTGGCCGAAAAATTTCCCCTCTCGGGTTCCCTTGCTAGTCCGTCAATGCGCGTAATTCAACTTAGGTACATGCTATTTGTATTGTGAAAAATTCGCACCCATTACTCACACACACGCCATGCCTCTGTTGGCTAAAGCGTTGCTAAAAACGAAAATATTATTTAGTGACTACATTGGCAATTTTTCAACACTTCGATGCTTTCGAAGACGTTTTGTGATAAATGTTACCAGTAGGATTACCATTCAACCGTTGCTGGTAACATTACAATACATTCTACGTGTTGTGCTTATTATATTCTAAGGTTACAAAGGTAATATGGTGAGGGTTTCAAAAAAGAAAACAGAGGTGTACGTATCTGCGACTAATTATTTTACAAATGCGACTCGTGTTTGTGTGAAATTTATTTTTATCAAATTCAAGTAGGTAGGTAGTAGATTATACCTATCTATCTTTCTTTATTTTCTATTTTTTTTGTTTGGATGAGAAATATCATTCAAACTGCGTGTTCAACTTGGGAGATAAAAATTATCTTTTCCCACTACAGCGATAAAGTATTAATCATATTATTACAATTTCCTTATCATTTCCCACTGAAAAAATATTAGAACGAATAGTGACTGTTTTTAAAATTTTATACTTTGTGAGTAACTCGGTTCGAAGCCAAAATAATAGTTCAATAAATGAACGAAAAATACTAAAAAAAAATATGAGATGAAGATGAAACTGGTTCATGTATCAGATGGTTTCCTAATTGATAGACCAAGAGGTCAAGAAAAATTAAAACTGTACTTATACTCCATTTGAAAGGAAAGGGTAGAAATGAAGAGAATATTTTCATTTAAAAACTTGAATCTAAATCGCATAAATGAATATTCCCTCGAAACCGGTTTCAACTGCTTGAAAAACTCATAAAAGAATTTATGTACATCAGAAATTCAGAATTAAAAGATTCGATCAAATTTAGCATGTTGACGGATTAGAAATTACGCACTAACTGGTTCAAGCCAATCAACAAAAACCGGTTTTAGAACCAATTTTGTCATTGGATAACAAACTAAGGAGTAAAATGGTTGAGAAGAGGGAGTTGAATAACACGGAGGTTGTTATTCTGTTGTAAACCAGTTTCAACCAATGAAAAAAGTATTTTAAAAAGTTGTATGAACTTAATTTGAAAACTTTAATCCAGAATGATCATCAAAAAACTGTAATTTTACATGAAATATGAGAATACACATTCTGAAACTGGTTTAAACCAGTTTATCAATTTTTAATATCGAGAATGAATCAAACTTGTAAGTGAATAAAACCGGTTTTAGAACTATCCTGATTAAAAGGAAGGGACTGAATCACATATATGATTATTTGCTGGTTTTAAACCAGTTTTAATCGGTAATAAATGTTTAAAAGTGTTGCATGAATTTAATTTGAAAACACTAATCCAGTTGATCATCAGAAAAACTGCAATTTTACATTGAATATCAGAATACACATTCTGAAACCGGTTTAAACCGGTTTATGAATTCTAATATCGAAAATGAATCAAATTTGAATGTGAATAAAACCAGTTTTAGAACTATCCTGATTGGGAGAAGGGAGCTGAATCACACAAATTACAATTTTCTCGTTTCAAACCAGTTACAACCGGTTATAAAAGTTATTCAAAAAGTGTTGTATGAACCTAATTTGAAAAAGCTAGTCTGGTTGATCATCAAAAAAACTGCAATTTTACACTGAATATCAGAATACACATTCTGAAACCGGTTTAAACCGGTTTATGAATTCTAATATCGAAAATGAATCAAATTTGAATGTGAATAAAACCTGTTTTAGAACTATCCTGATTGGGAGAAGGGAGCTGAATCACACAAATGACAATTTTCTCGTTTCAAACCAGTTTCAACCGGTTATAAAAGTTATTCAAAAAGTATTGTATGAACCTAATTTGAAAAAGTTAGTCTGGTTGATCATCAAAAAA
>FIZU01060062.1:0-20906 GCA_900064475.1 Pseudococcus longispinus
AAAAAACCTTCTGTAGGAATTAGTCCGAATAAATGTCCTTTTTTGACATATCCCTCCCAGACTGAGTCCCGAATCCTGGTGTATCTTAAACAAATATCAGTGCCTCGGTGGTAACTGGTTTTCCATCACATCGTTGGAAACCTCTTGTAATTCACGTTCTAAAGAGCACAAGAAGAATGAATTTGAAATTTTTTTCAATTTCTCAGTACCTACTATTTGACGAAAATCTCAACTTACAAGATTTTAAGCTCAATTTGCAGATAATTTCGACGATTTTTTTGTGAGATTACCAACAGGATATTTAAACCCAGGGGATCCTTTGATGCAATTGACTATTGATATTTTTTCAACGTTGACAATGTACCATGTGTTTGGAATTGCAAGTTGGCAATCTTCATCGTGATGGCAATATAAAAAATTGAGCTAGGTACGTAAATTTTGAATGGAACTTTTTGTATTGAACTTCTATTCTTGATAGAGAGTTTTTCATATCTCACGCGTAATTGGGAGATGCGCAAGAATAGATATGTGAAAAAATTACTGTGAAATTTTCAATAATTCAGGTAATTTGGTTTTCTGCTCCCCTTCCCACAATTGTTCATGAACTCGCCATAGATTAAGGATATGTATAGGGGGAATAGATGGTCTTCTTGGGAGTTTTGAAAAAAACAGTTTGAGCGCTGCAGCTGGCTGGAGAGTGAACTAATTGTTTAATTTTCGGCCTGGGTAGGTAGCCCTATATCTACTTATTACTTTGTAAATTTCTAAAATCATACATTCTAATGTAAATTTTTATTTTATTTTATTTTTTCCAAAAGCCCAACCCGAGTGTGAAAAACTGAAAAATGAACGAATGCAGGGAACAAACGATTGTATTTAAGGATTGGAATACAAATTATCAAAGTAGCATTAGAAAATGAAATAACAGTCACAAATTTACGAGATCCAACGAGAAAATTAATCAAAAAATATTACAAAAATGATGAAAATCACCAAGAAAATGAATATACATAGATGTTTAAGGTCAAAGTGGCTTCATTTTGTATATACCTCAAAATGGCTTCATACGCCAAACTAACGATGTTGAGATGTTGCGGAAAATTTATTATTCAACTTTCATTAATAATATCAACTGAAGCCGCTTTACCTTTAAACATAAAAAATCGAAGCCACTACGACCGTAAGTACGAAAGAAAAATCAAAATTGTATAAGTGGTAAACTGGCTTCACCAAAATAACCACGCCCACGGCATCCTGACACTCCATCGAGTCCATTGGCAACAAGTGTCAAACTGGCTTCAGCAAAATGAAGCCACTTTGTAAAAATGAAGCCAGTTTACCTTTAAACATAAAAAAAAGAAGCCACTTTGACCATAAACAAAACTATAATTTTATATCGAAAATTTCATCTTTCCGAATGTATCTATTGATAAGTGCATTTATAATGAAGATTTTTTTGTTGTATTTACTTATTATCGTAAACTTATAAGTACACTTTTTTCCAAATTTAAGTTTTAGAATTGATCTATTTGGCCGGGAGGGGGGAGAGGGAAGAAGTACTAAAATTTTTTTCAATTTCTAAGTGAATTTTTCATGATAAGGAATGGTTTACATAGATCGATAGTTTTGAAAATGAAAAAAAAAAAACTTTAACTGTAAAAATCTCGAAAAGTAAGCCTCCTAGGAAAAAAATGAATTGAACCTAACAGAAGGAGAATTTTAAGCTCTACAATTTTGATTCTTAGCATTTTTTTCGTAGGACCCTTAGTTTGGCCAGAAAATTCATATTTGTGGGAAATTTAGTCCATGCGCAAAGTCGATGATTTTGAAATTGAAAAAAAATCCCGAAAAATAGTTTTTCTGGTCAAACTAAGGATCCTATGAAAAAAATGCTAAGAATCAAAATTGTAGAGCTTGAAATTCTCTTTCTACTAAGAGTAATTCATTTTTTTCCTAGGAGGCTTACTTTACGAGATTTTTGCAGTCGAAGGTTTTTTTTCATTTTCAAACCCATCGACCTTTTATATGAACCACCCTGTAGGATTGAAAAAAATGTAGCTGATGTAGCTTACAAAAAAGTTATTTAGGTACACGTGATATTATATTATTTTCGGATCTTTGCTCATTTTTCTTTCTTTTTTTTAATGATAATAAACATATTCGAAGGTTCACTCTGATCTCTCGACAAAGATCTTAAGGTTATCAGAGCAACTAATACTAGAATAAAATATCAATTTCTGAAACAATAACATTTCTTACGTGTTATTTCATTTTAAAAGTTTCAATACTATTCTGTGTTTTATAATACGTTTGTAATTACACAATTTAACATCTAAAATTAAGTTTACCTTATTCGATGTTGTTATTATTATTTTTTCCAAGTCTAATTTTTTTCGACTTATTTAAGTACGTACCTAATGATCGAGGGTGTATTCTTAGTCGATGACTTGATTTTGTATTTGTTGAAAAAATTTCGTTATGACTTCCACTTTTATTTTTACTTATTCTTATGAACTTTTTTTTGGTATATTTCGAATTATAATTAGCCAGGATGGATTTTGTTGTTGACAAATATGCCTAAGAACGAATATTATATTATATTACTTCATCATTATCTATCTGTTGTGAAAAGATTATCGCGGATACTGTTTAACTCTTAAACATCTTACGTATGATTATAAGTTAACCTATAGATAATTTGTTGGATATTTTTTTTGAAAACTTCTTCCTCGAATTGTGAGTTGTGTAATTTTTAGTAGTTTCTTTTTATCTTTAATAAGTGTCGAATTTGAATGGAAAATATCGTCTGAAATCTTTGTACTAATTCCGATAGGTGATCGTGAAACTTTTTCTCATAACATACCTATACCCATGTTTTTAATAAGTTTTTCTCTTCTTCTTTTTTTTTTGTACAGTGTTGTAACAATTTTTTGTGTTATTAATTCGCAATTAAATATTTTCAGTTAGTATTGCGTCATTCGCGTTCGTCTTATTTGTTTATTTAAATATAAATACGGACGAGTAATTTAAATGCGACCAAGTGCACTCGAGGTTAACGAACTGTACCAATTGAACGAAAATAAATCTCGATGTTTCAACATTCAAGTATCCTTTAGTCGATACCAATAAGTTTTCGTTGCTTGAAATTCACTAATTAAGATCTATTACGGATGCGAATTGAAAATTATTCTTTGCCGAATATTTTGGAACGAGTTAATTTGGAAATGGTGTCGAGAATGAGGTTAAATTTCAATTTTAGAGTTGGCAATTATTTTATGAGTATTCGAAGAAATATTGTTTGGTGTAAATATCCTTGGAGCAATGCTTTTTTAAAAACAACAATATGATTAGATTTTCAATGATAATATGAGGGTCGAAAAATCTTATATGAAATCACATAGCTTACATATAGCCCTTTTGTGCTAAGGAAAGATCTGATGGATGAAATTAGAAAAATTCTCGTTGCATCATGCAGGCTGAAGTCAAGTTACTGCATGAGGTCATTTCCACCACAGAAAATTAAAAATCTCACACGGAAAATGGGATCAATTTAAAATCTACTATTATTTTCCTTTGTCAGATTTGCTACAAATTGAAAAAAAATGCACAAAATATTCACTCTTGAAAAAGAAAGAAATGTAGTGAAAAAATTTCAATTTTATCCCCACCAATTTTTTTATAATCGCAATTGAAAAAAAAAACAGTTTAAATTGTGCCTGTGGATTTGTAATTCAAACATTTCAGGGCCTCAAACGACCAAAAATTAAAATATTCACATTTTTATAAAATGAAAAACAAAATGAAGAGATTATAAGAGGATTTTCGATTTACAGTAAAAATTCGTACTGATCTCAAATATCAACTCAGTTTTTCATTTCCACCTTCAGGTTTCCCATCACCTTTCAAAAGACGCAAAAATTTTGTAAAAAAATTCCCCCTGGACCACCTTGATTATTTCTATTTCCATATTACCCACACAATGTTATCAATGTTATCATGTATCGTGAAATGTCCAAAAGTCAAATTTTGAAACAATCTAAAGTTCTCCAAATTCAAAACTTAACCAACTAAGCCTTTATGAAATTTTTCGAAATCAAAAAAGTCTATGCCTGACAAAATGTCTAAAAATCAGCATGATTTCTGAAATTTTTCAAGTCCAAAAAAGGAATGGAAATCTGGAAACTTTTCCAAGTCCAAAAAAAGTCTGGCAAAATGTATTTCCCGGGGTTCGTCACCGCAAAAGTATATTCTTTGCTGACGAGTGGTGTTGGGATATGGGAGAGTGGAATTGAAAAACTGAGGCGATATTCGAGATCAATGACTCTGGAAACTCAACAAATCATCGAAAAATACATTGACATACTCTTTCAAATGGAATAATTTTTCAAAATTGACATAATTTGTTAAAATTTGGCATAATTTGACAAAATTGTCATATGGCAAAATTCATAAAAAGTGGCCAATTTTGTCAAATTTGACAAAATTGGCATAATTAGTCAAAAGTGGAAAAATTTGACGCAATTGGCATAATTTAACAAAGGTGGCATAATTTGTCAAAAGTGGCATAATTTATCAAAATTGGCATAGTTTTGAAGGAAAAATGGCAATAATAATTTCTCAAAATCGGCATAATCTGTCAAAATTTGACAATATTGGCATAATCTATCGACATTGGTATAATTTCACAAAATAGGCGTAATTTGTCAATAATTCGGCAAAATTGCCCAAATTTGATGATATTGGAATATTGTCAAATTTGACAAAATTGGGATAATTAGTCAAATTTGACAATATTGGTATAATTAGTCAAAAGTGAAAAAATAATAGTCAAAAGGCGCAAAATTTGACGAAATTTGCATAAATTGACAAACGTGGCATAATTTGTCAAAATTGACAGAATTCAACAAAATTGGCATAATTCGTCAAAATTAGCCAAATTTGATGACACTGGAATAACTTGTCAAATTTGACAAAATTGGCATAATTATTAATTACTTAAAAGTGACATAATTTGACAGAAATGGCATAATTTGTCGAAATTGGCATAATTAGTCAAAATTGTCATAATTTATTGAAATTGGCATAATTTATCGAAATCGGCATAATTTGTCAAAATTGACAGAATTCAACAAAATTGGCATAATTCGTCAAAATTGGCCAAATTTGATGACACTGGAATAACTTGTCAAATTTGACAAAATTGGCATGATTATTAATTACTCAAAAGTGACATAATTTGACAGAAATGGCATAATTTGTCAAAATTGGCATAATTTATTGAAATTCGCATAATTTATCAAAATTGGCATAATTAGTTGAAATTGGCATAATTAGTCGAAATTGACATAATTCATCAAAATTGGCAGACTTTATCAAAATTGGCATGATTTTTTGAAATTGGCATAGTTTTTGAAAATAAAATGGCGATAATATGTAGGTACATAATTTGTTAAAATCGGCATAATTCGTCAAAAATGGACAAATTCGATGACACTGAAAAAATTTGTCAAATTTGACAAAATTGGTATAATTCGCCAAAAGTGGCATAATTTATCAAATTGGCATAGTTTAGAAGAAAAAAAATGGTAATAATAATAAGTCGAAATCGGTTTGTAGTCTGTCAGTATTGGTATGATTCGTCAAAATTCTCAAAATTTGACGAAATTTACATAATTTGACAAGATCAAAATTGGCATAACTATAAGTCAAAAGTGTCAAAATTTGACAAACGTGGCCTAATTCGTCAAAAATGGCATAATTTTATAAAAGTGGCATAATTGATCGAAATTGGCATAGTTTGTCGAAATTGGCATAATTTGAAAAATTGGCATAATTTGGAAAAAAATTGGAAAAATTTCACAAAATTTGCATAATTGGTCAAAATTGGCATAATTTATCGAAATTGGCATAATTGGTCAAAATTGGCATAATTTGTCAATATTGGCATAATCTGTCGAAATTGCCATATTTCAACAAAACTGGCATAATTTGACAAAAATGGCAAAATTTGACAAAATTTGCATAATTTTGAAAAGTTAAGAAAGCATAAAAAATTTCAATTTTTGGTCATTAGAGGCCCTAAAAATTATAAACTCAAAATTTCAACTTAAAAAAATTGCGATAATAAAAAAATAGGGGGAGTGAGAAACTGACAATTTTGATCCACATCTCTTTCTCTTTCAAGGATGAATAGCTGAGTGGAATTTTTTTCAATTTATACAAAACCTCACACAGGAAAATGAAAGTAGGTAATCCTGCGAAAATTTTAGATTTTCACTGGTGAATATGAACTCGTGTACCGCATCTACTACATGATGTAATGAAAAATTGTAAATTTCATGCATCAGACCTCTCCTGGACACAAAAGGGTTAGCATATCACCTCGCTAGATGTATTTTATCGGTGTCAAAAGAGTTGCATATACTTGAAATATGAAGGGGAAAATACCCTCGAATGTAGCTTCGCGTGAGAGAATGATCGAATAGGTATTCCAAGCACATAAAATGTCAATATTCGAAAACCAACGATTCAAAGCACAAAAATACGATCATTACGAATACCAGGGTACTCATCGATACGTATTTTGTTCGTAGAATCTTGTACGTAAAGTTCGTATTACGATTGCGCTCAATTACCTGCCAAAATTTCAATCGCGTAATTTCTCAGAACGTCGGCAATATAATACACTATTAACGAAAGGATTTTCTGAACATCTGACGCAGGTGAATGATTTAAATTGAAAGTAGGTAACCCCCGAGTCGATTGCGATGCTGAATACGAATTAAAATCGTCACTGATGACATTAGTCAGCCGAAAAAGCTGCTGGGAATTCACTTGTATGACGTACTGCCCCACCCCGCCTTCGCTTCTGGTACTTTGGCGGGAAAGTTGTCTGGCGCGAGTAGCGACCCTTTCGGTGATTCGTGTAAATAACGTCGAATATCTGTCGAGCCGGTAGCTGAACATGCCAGTTGCAAAATAATAATCCGTTATCGTAGTGTTCTTGTAACCGGCTTTGTAAAATGCGGGATTTTATACGAGTAATCGACAGTTTGAAATTTCGCGAACGAGTTTCGGATAGGTCAATATCCGATTAGACGTATATTATTTGTACAAACGAAAAAAAAAAAAAATCCGTATGTTTTCGAAAATTTTAATAAAATATCGCCGATTGGTTTAGCTCGAAAAAAAGATTCAGTCACTTGTTGCGTGTCCAACTCGATATTAGTATTTAGAGTAATTTTGTTTCATTATTCGAATTTCGTCGAATTTTTGTTTTATTTAATACACACAAAAAAAAGGAAAAATGCGGTGATGCGTTGGAAAGTTAATTGTTGCCATGGCCTGACGTCATGGTGAAAAGCTCATCAGGGATAAAATCGTTTTTAGTGCTAGTAATGGTGATGGTGAGTGTGGTGACGATGGCCCCGTCTTTACCAATTTTATCACCACAGTCCGAAATTACGGAGGATGATTCGTCCATGAGGATAGAAAGATCCGTTGTCAACATGTCTACTCACATTACTGGAACTTCGAGAAAAATTCGTATGCTGATTCGCAACAACAAATATTTACAAATTTTCGCCGATGGAACCGTCAACGCTACCGACGATGGCAATAGCGATTACTGTGAGTGTTTTTTATCAATTTTCATCTTTAAATTCAATTACCACCTTCATTTTATCGCTTATCAATGCTTCTCGTTCTCCTATTACAAAATACTAAACGAAAATTCATCATTCGACCTTTTTTTTTGAGAATCTACTTTGCATAGGTATTTTTTATCACGTTCGTGACATCCACTTTGATTTACTTTTCATTCGCATTTCTCGCGCATTAAAGGAAAAAGAGAAGATAGCGATTAGAATAAGTTATGCATTTTTGAATATCACATTAAGATTAATTCCCCAATTTGAAAAAACAAACATCCAACCGGTTTGAAATTCTTATTGTGAACATTGTCACATATGGTGACTTAATAAAGTACGTTATTTTGCAAATTTTATCTACTCGGAGTCTCGTTTGTCAGTGAGCTGCAGTGGCTGTGTTAATTCAGGAGTTCGGCCAACATGCTGTTTTATAATACCTACTGATACAAATAGCACATCTTTTTCAACTTGTTAACAACGACTTTTATCGATATTTTTAATTAATTCGACAACGTGCTTGTTGTTTCGAAATTCTATGCCTACCTTCGGATATTTTTTTATTCGGAAGTTAATCCATTGATTGAAATAGTAGGTCAGCAAAAAAAATTACGAAATGGGTTTATATTTGGGTAGGGACTTATCAAGATTTACGAGTAGGTATTTATGAAAAATTAAAATATCAAAAATATATATCATTATCGTTGAAAACTTACATAGCAGAATTGGGATTAATAAATCAAAATAAATAGGTGCGGTATCTATTGCTAATAAAAATATTTCAATAAGTAGGTAGACATCATTCTGAATGAATCTTTGCCCGGATATCTGGTACAAATTTTGAAATAAAAAATTACGCAAGAGATGGAAGTTTCCCCTAAGTACTAAAAATAACCAGAATTTTAACAAAAAAATGATAATTTTAAAACAGAAAATACGTAAATGAGTACTTGATAAGTATAATATATTTTATTACAAAAAATAGAATTTTTCGAAAACAAATTTTTTGATTAATATGCTCAGACGTTCGGTTCTTGTACTTTATTTTTACTTGAACCACCAAAAAAAACGAAAAAAAATTTCAAAGAATCTACGACACAACTTTAGTCAGCTATATAACTTACCATAAGGCGTAATTCTAATTCGAATGGATAATTAGAACTACACCGAATTAAAGACCAAACATCATTTGAGAAAAATGATTTACGGATCTTGACGCAAATAAATCTTTTTTATTAACGCGTAGAAAGCGCGGTTTTCTATAAAACACACGTCGTTTGAACGAAATGGAGCGTGTAGTCGGCAACAATGCGAATATAAAAATATTTTTACAACTTTGTCTACGATCTACAAAGGCCCGAGGAATGAAATAATCATGTTTGCTCTTAACTGATTGTAAGAACAAATCCATAAAGTTCATTCGTAACTTCCCCGTCTTCAATGGTGATGTTTTTGTATGGAATTTTTTTAAAGCTGTTTTTTAATGGTCCAACCTCTATTTGGCCATTTGTAAATTTTAGTGAAGTTAATTGATAGGTAAAGGTGATGGAAGTTGAATAAAATATCGAATGAGACTGTTTTCGGGAAGAAATCTAAAATTATACTAAACTTAACAAAAAATTATTTCCCTGAATAAAAATCGAAATAGATAAAGATATTAGATTTTAGAACTAGATAGCAGATCTAAAAATATAGAGTGTCCCACAAAAAAGGTCGATGGTTTCAATTGCTTGACAGAAAAAATCTTGAGAAGTAAGCCTTCTAGAAAAAAACTAATCTTTTCAGCAGAGAGAGAATTTCAAGTTCTACAATTTTGATTCTTAGCATTTTTTTCGGACGACCCTCAGTTTGGCCAGAAAATTCATTTTTTTGAAAAATTTCGCTTTGATAAAAATTTGATTGTTTTGAAAATGAAAAAAAAACATAAACGTTGATTTTCTGGTCAAACTAATGGTCCCACGAAAAAAATGCTAATAATCAAAATCGTAGAGCTTGAAATTCTCTTTCTTCTTTTTCAATTTTTAACTTTAGAAAATGTATGAAATAAGTTGGAAAAAAATCAAAGTTTTTCGATTTTGCTGAAATTGCAGTATATGAGAGACATCGACTTGAAACAAACCCAGACATGATTTTTAGGCCCCTAGGAAATTTTGAAGAGCTTGTGGATTCCCAAAATAGCGTCATTCGGGTATTTTTAAAGAAAATTGCAAAAAATGGGAAAAATGAACGAATTTGGTCTAAATGCAGGTTGATGGTGTATTTTGGTGTCATTAATGATAAATTGCAAGAAAAAAAATTTTCGACCAGAAATGACCCATTTACCTAAGGGGGAAAAAGGGCGAAAAATTCGGTTTTTTGCATTTTTGAAGATGACGCACCCCGATATTACGTTCTTCAAAAATATGAGGTTGTACATCTAGACTAAGTACCTAATATTTATTTTTTTCAGAATTGCATCTCCGAAAAGGGTGTTCCAAATTGGCCCTTAGAAAACTAAAAATGACCATTTGATCTTGAAAAAGGTGCTCGAAATTTTTTTCGAAAAATTCCAAAAAACACCCTTGATACTGTCTGCTATTCTTGCAAGTTTGAAAAAATTTGGTTAAAAACTGGCAAAAATTAAAATTTTCAACGAAAATCCACATTCAACCCACCAAGAGGGGTTAGGGTTGAAATATCGAGCTAAAAATTTTGTCACGTGCGTTCCAGACCATAAGGATCAACTTCGACGGGATAATTTAAAATTCGGTGTTCAGGGCCAAATCACCCCTATAAACTTGGTTATGCTCTTTCACGTAAATGCTTTATCCGAGGCGTTAGAGGTATTTGAAAATTTCGATCACGAATACCTCGAGAACCGGTTCACAAAAATGAAAATGATATATGACCTTTTTTGTGGGTCCTTTTAAGTACTATAAAAAAGGTTATGTATGATTTTCATTTTAACTACTATATTCAAGGCACTAGAAGTATTTGAAAATTTCAATCACGAATATCTCGAGAACCGGTTCACAAAAATGAAAATGGCATAGGGTCTTTTTTATCCGTCCTTTTGAATACTATAAAAAAGGTTATTTACAAATTTCACATAACTACTTTATTTAAGGCGTTAGAGGCATTGGAAGTTTTCATTCGCAAATATCTCGAGAACCGGTTCACAAAAATGAAAATGGCATAGGACCTTTTTATCGGTTCTTTTTGAATACTATAAAAAAGGTTATTTACAAATTTCACATAAGTACTTCATTTAAGGCGTTAGAGGCATTGGAAGTTTTCATTCGCAAATATCTCGAGAACCGGTTCACAAAAATGAAAAAAGTATATAACCTTTTTTGTAGGTCCTCTTAAATACTATTAAAAAAGTTATTAACAAATTTCACGTAAATGCTTTATTCAAGGCGTTAGAGCTTTTTTTAATTTTCTATCGCGAATATCTCGAGAACCGGTTCACAAAAACGAAAAAAATATATAACATTTTTTATGCGCCCTTTCAACCACTATAAAAAAGGGCATGTGTAATTTTCACGCACCTATTCTATTTAAGGCGCTAGAGGTATTTGAAAATTTTAATCGCAAATAATTCGAAAATCGGTTCACCAATTTTACTCGAATTTAACAAAAATCCAGGTAAATCGCCGGATCAATTTCAACAGCTGATTTTTCAATACTCGAAAATCAGCCAATAAAATATTTAATGACTAGTGTTTTATTTGTTAGTGAAAAGAACCAATCAAATTCATGATTGGTACAAACAAAACAAAATTTGTTCACGTGTTTGCAATATTTCATTTTTCAAAATTACCACCCCTGATTAAGCTCAATTTCACGATTTTAGCTCATTTTTCTGTTCCATTTCGCTACATACTTCCCTCAGGTAAATTAATTGTAACTTCACGAAAGTTTAAAGTAGACAACGAATCGAAAGATTTTACCAAAAAAAAAAAAAAAAGCGATTACAAATGATATTTTTACAACTGTTTGAAAATCTCGGCTTCGTTAAAGTTAATTAGCGTAATAAAACTAATCAATTTCAACTTGTAATCACGAACGTGAACGTGAAGTGTGATGTGTGAACATTGAAATGGAATACCGAACACATGCTTCTAAATTTCATTTCCAAATTTACATTTTAAATGAAAACTGAGTCAGAATTCGGTACCATTCGAAGCTTAAGTATTTGCACGCTTGTCAAAATACCATCATTTCTAACTATAGTTATACAACCACGTTCAGGTATTCGGTGCGACAGTGACGGTGGAGCTTTGAAAATATTCAAAACATATCAAGTAGCTCGGTGTATTTAAAGAACGTGTTGAGCATCTTCGACACTTGAGCAGCTTCATGACTGAACAAACATTAGCTCGATTTAATTACGTTACAGTCGATTTGTTATAATCAGCTATTTAAAGTTGAGGGATTCTCGAATCGTACCAATGTTTAGTTATGGCTTTTTTTTGTTTACACAGCCGCGTTTTATAGTAATGAATGAAAAATGAGTTGGAACCGTGAGAGAAAGATGTATGTTTAAGCGTAGGTACTCGTGTGTTTCATGGCTATGTACATTGTATGAGCTTAATTCGTATCCATCGGTAAACGTATTTTCTTTTTGGCATACGAGTAGTTAAAGTGCGGCTACTTATACATCGAAACAGTTGACAAGATGTGTATAAACAACGAAATCCTGCAGATAATTCATGGTAGTCATATACGCCTAAGAATTTAATATAAATTTTACTCGCGTTTATGATGATTTTACGATTACCATGAATTTGCTCTCTCTCCCTTTGCCACCGGTACATTTTTAAAACGCTATCAATATCGCTTTTATTACAAATACGCCATTCATGACACTTAAAGCTGGCCTATTGCAGATTGCGGGGAGATATGATGCTGCGTAAAGCTCGCACCTAAGAACGCACTACACGTTGGTTGTGATTACCATCGTGATATACGATTGAAGTTTTCACAATTATGAACTCGTAAAAGATGATATACTACTACATATCTTTATTTTGACCTTAGATATTCCAGCCCACCAACGCGATAAACTTTTTATTGGCTTACGAAGGAAAAATTTACAAAATATGCGAATAGTGGTGAAATTCGTATACATTTTTGGCGCCGGATAAACTGCAGATACGAGTATTCGAAGGTTTATAAAAATAACCAATTTATTGTCGAGCTTGTGCTCGTACGAGTATACAGCTTCGATATAATCTATCAAAACAATTGCGAATTTTTTTAAAAATTCCTGAGAGCAGTAAAATCGCGAAAATTTTCCATCGTTGGTTAGTACACATGCTGAAAATATTCGGTGCAATTTTCGTTCAAAAAGTATTAATCGTCTGGTTTGATAAGACAATTGGGAGTACTTGATGGTTTAATTTTTATAGTTTATTGTCCAAATAGAGACAGCCAGAATTATTGATGGTTCGATGTACCCACGTAAATTTATTGGTATCAAAATGTTGGTCGAGATGGATTTTTATTTTCGAGTATTACGAAATTCTTGTCTAGGAAAATTTTCGTCTTAAAATTATACGATCTAGTTCGAGTACTTGGTGATTGTTACGAGTAAGACCAATATGTGGGTTATCAAATGGAAATTTTTTATTCTTCGTAATAATTCGATAATAAGGTCAAATAATTACACGTAGAATTTAATTAAACAGAAGGGTCAGCTCCTTTCACCACATAGTTACGATTATTTCCTATAAAATTTAAAAACCTGGTTTTTAATATATAGCGACGAAGGTTACAGCACATAACAATTCTCACGCCGAACTAGATGTGGTGAGAAAATGAAAAAATTGGTCACTCAAGGGGATGATAAGATCTTACACGAAGATGCCATCACAAATCGCACAAAAAGTGCTACCGCAGCTAATTATATTCGTTCGCGAAACACGTCCGAGTTCCAAATTTTTAAATTGTTTTCACGTAGGATGACGATGGCGCCTGCGAAATTCTCAGCCACATTCGCGCCCTCGTCTCGTTACAGTTCAAGTTCAATTTTGTTGATATTTTCATGGTGCTAGCACGAGTCGAGATTGTCTCCCGAAGGACGTATTATTTAAACGACATCGAGACCGGGATTCGGCAAAGGCAACCGTGAGATAAATATACCGAAATCGAAGACGATCGGGAATGGAAATTAATATGATTTTGTTCGAATTATGTATAATTCTCTCGCGTGATGTTTATTACGTCGGTTCTTCAAAATAAGAAAAGTTGGACCGACGCGGCGCCCCAGGCTTAGAAAAATGATCCGGTATGATAAAGTTGATTAGTGAATTTTTCTACTCGTATCTGAATTAGAGGGTTAACGAAAAACAATAGATCCAACGGCTAACTATGGGTCATGCTCATGATCGGCGCGCAGATACTCGATATTCGTCACGTATGCTGTTCCTCTGCTTTGATGTTCCATTTCTTTAATATTTTTTGGATGTTAATTGTTTCGTGTAAAGGAATATTTGGATGTTCTTTATTGAAATTTCGCCATGGTTTTAGAGCAGGTGCGGTGTTTTCTATTTTTCTGGGTATTTTAATGTATCTGGTAGGCTTGGGATACTTAGTGCTCAGCCTATTATAGTAATTGGTTTATCAAGATACCTATACGTTGTTAATTGTTAATGGTTTAGCTGGTGGAAATTATAAACTACTTGTTTTTCAATTTTGCAAAATGAATTGTCAAGGGTCATAACACGATAATTAACTAATTGGGTATTTCGATTGAATTTGGTAATATCAACTTTTCATTTTGAAATGTATTTCGAAATCGAAATGAGGAAAAATCCTGAATATTCCTCTGACGAAAAATTTGAGTATTATTATGGAAATTTATCACGTTACAGGCGTATTTAAGGGAGGGAAGAGAATTTAAATGATCTGAAAGTCTCTTTGAAAGGTTCGAAAATTGAAAAAAATTATGAAATTTTGGGGTTGAAATGTCTTTCTGGGCAAAATTTTTACCTTTACTCAGCTCGGGTTCAATAAATCATTATTTTTATAAAATAATCTGTGGAAAATGCAGTGAATAGATTTTTTAAAGGGAAGAATCAAGGGTAGGGTGGTTCTTATTTATACTTGGTGGATTTTTTTAATGATTTGTTTTGCTCTCCCTCCCCCCCCTCAAGTTGTTCCTTTTTATGAAAAAATGAATCCTAGAAAGTTTCAGCCAGTGGTGCCAAATTTCTTCCAAATTTTCAAAAAAAAATTTTTAAATATGATAAAAATTGTTTTTATACAGGCCTACCGGATTTTTTTGTTCCATTTCCTCCTAATACACTCTCTTTTATTGGAAATGACTCAAATTCCGGTTATCTCTTTCTAATGAGAAAATTGGCGGCTTCTTGAGCGGGCTGAAATTTGAACTCCCTCAAACTCTCACTTTCATCAGACTAGGAACAGAGATTAAAAATTTCAGTGGTTATTTTTGATCAGAAGGAATACTGAGAAGGCCTAGACTGAAAAATTCAAAAATTTTACAATTTCATCCAATTTAAAAAAAAAAATCAAAAAAAAAAGAAGAGTAAGGTGGTTCTTATTTATACTTGGTGGGAAAAAAATGTTCAATTTTTTTCGGAACGACCCATAGTTTGGGACCATTTCATGAGGAAATAACGGATACAAATTTTCAGCTCGATCTGCGCATATTAACCCGTCCGTTGAAGCTCATGAATATAGCCCGCGCGAGCTCAGCATTACTTCACTCTGACGCGCGGGAAACGAAACGCGACGTATCGGAGTGAAAAAATGGTTAGATCTTTCAACTGAAGTGAAGGGTTAATATCTGTTACACCTAAATTGTGAAATTGCCTAATTCATGAAATAGGCAACGTTTTTGCCTATTTCGTGAATTAGACAAAATCTTGTCCAATTCGTGAAATTTCGTAAAATTTTTAACTTCAAACGCTTCTATCATTTTTCTCAGTCAAAAACAAAAAAAATCAAGATATTTCAGCTCCAAGCACAACGTTTCAGCTCGTTTTAAAAAAAAATCACACCCCTGCGTTGATTAGAAAAAGCTTTACAGCAACAATTTTTCTGCTAGAAATAAGAGGCTGAATTTTGTTTTGAATAAAAGCTGAGAGCTTGTACTTGGAGCTGAAATATCATGGATTTTTTGTTGTCGACTGACAAGGCAAAATTTTGCCTAATTCACGAAATAGGCAAAAACGTTGCCTATTTCATGGATTAGGCAATTTCACAATTTAGGTATAACATATACAAGTGTTGAAGAATGTTCAGACGGAGATTGCGAGTTTCCAAAATGACGTCATTCGGGTATTTTAAACGAAAATTAGAAAAAATGAACGAATTTTGGTTCAAATTCAGGTTGATGGTGTTTTTAGGTGCTCTTGATGATAAATATATTGTGAGAAAAAAATTTCCAACCGAAAACGATCCTTTTGAGGCCAAAAAATGGTGAAAAATTCGGTTTTTTGAATTTTTAAGAATTTCCACCGTATTAATAAATTCAGAAAAAAATATGTTGGTATACTCATGACAGTATGAAAATTTTTTTTGCAGATCCGAAACAACATGTACATATTACATTGTGAAGTCTTGAGACTCAGATTTCAGTACGAACGAAGATTCGAAAAAAATTGAAAAAATTTCCAGAAATGAACCTTGCTATGGTCCATCATCCCTGCAAGTTTGAAAAAATTCTGTTGAGAATTGCAGACTACAGAAATTGATAACGAGAACCTGAAATTTCGGGCACATTTAGTGCGATATAAAGGGGCTAGGGGTGAGATAGGGGGATCAAAATTTTCATCAGCGAGTTTTCCCACCATCAAGAACCAACTTCCGCTAAAAAGTTGGAAAATCCCATTCGCCATTTTTACCAGGCTATGCTCTTTATCAATAAATCGAACGATTCGTTTATATTTGACGAAACCGAAAAAAAAAAAAACTTCACGACGCGGACGAAATCAGGGGGAGGGGAGGGATACCATTACACGATCGAAGTCGACTCGCAACAAAAACAATACACGAGGCGATACGATAAGCCTTACGGATCGGGGATGACGAGGATGTGGGGGAGACCCCAAGCAAAGGCAGTATTTTTCGTTAAAACGGATAAAGATCAAGCAGCGTGAAATTAAAAGAAAAATATTTTTTAAAAGCTGAAAATACGAAAATTAAAATAGCTCGCTTGGCAAAATCGTCGCTTACACGTTCTTCTGGCTGTGGTAAAATTGAATTTTCTTGCTTCTCTTCACTTTTAAACCACCCCCTGCGCGATCTTCTCGCAACGATGGCTTTACTCGTTAACCTTATTTTAGTCTACCTCTTCAAGTGAATCCGTTCCTCGCTTCTCTGCCCACCCTATCCTAAAACTTACACTAGTATACCTACGTATAGCTTATACATTTATGAGAAAAAAAAGAGAGTAAAAAAAAAAACCAGCACGAAGAGAGAGATGAAGTTGCGTTGACGAAAATGAAAATGACGTGTACGCTGCTTTTCGCTTCTATCGACCTTTGAAAGTTACTCGTTGCACGTAGCTTTTACCTTTGGCTGTGTTTGAAAAAGAGAATTAAGAATCGAGACGTACACGTTAATTGAAATTCACATCTGCGTCACAATCAATCAGCCTCGCCATACGAGTAACGAGAACAATTCGCTACTACGACGTGAATGTGTTTCTATTCGGATGTGTGCTCGTCGGGGGTACCCGACGACTACGACCATCTATGTACCTAAAACCTGACTACTTTAGTCGTACCAAGTGGAAAAGTCAACACGTATAGAATATCTTTTGTTTCATCGTCGTCGTGCTGTATGAATCAAATGCCAAAGTTAATTTACTCCTGTAATGAATTCATTTCGACGTACGAGTATTTGGAAGCTGCCTAGTACATCTTCGAGCGAACGTTCGTCGATGCTTTATGTCATTCTATTTCAACGAATTCCATTCAATTACCAAGTTTACCCGTCCAATTAGCTCGTTTCAAGTTTAATCGTATAACATCATCCGAGCCCAAGTCTACGGATACGAAAAACCATGTACTGAGAAATTTTTTTTACAGCCAGACTAAAAACAAGCACATTGAAGAAAAAAGCAAACCGAGGGAAAAAAAGTAAACGTGATCAGAATTTAAATACGGTATTCTACGCG
Organism: Pseudococcus longispinus; assembly: GCA_900064475.1. Taxonomy (NCBI): domain Eukaryota; kingdom Metazoa; phylum Arthropoda; class Insecta; order Hemiptera; family Pseudococcidae; genus Pseudococcus; species Pseudococcus longispinus. The sequence continues at coordinate 17,779 of FIZU01060062.1, forward strand.
AAATTGTTCGACATCAACGTCGCTATTTTTTCCCCTTCTGCTCTCGATACCATCTCGAATATTCGACGGCTCGAAAATATACTCGTACGTATACGTAAAACGTAAAAAATTCTTCTTGATAATACGTCGTAAAGAGAGCTCGTTAAAATTGACCCGGCAGCGATACGAAATACTGTTCAATAATTCTATTATAATAATGCCTACGTATTTCGCCGGAGCCGGGCCGGGCGTCCGGAAATACTCGAACAACGAAACGCGTATAAAAAAGAAAACCAACCGAGAGACTTGGTTCATTTTTTAAAAAACACTCCAACGACGTGAAACAGACTGCAGCGTAGAAAAAAAAACACCATCGGTATAGGCAAATATGCTCGTCAACGAGCCAAATTACTTACCTTGGTAAATCGATAGCTACGATAGCTATGAAAATAGCCACGTCTAAATCCAACAACCTCGTTAATTCTGCTACCCCTTTTTTTCACCCCTCGTGCCAATCCGAAACCGTAAACAATGAGCGAATTTTTTCATTTCACTTACGACTACGTTTTCGAAGACGTGGTTTTCGTTGAATTTTTCATGGTGGAGGTACCTTTAGCTGTATACGAAAAGTACTACATGTCGATACTCTCTTCAGTTTTCATTCGTAACAATAAGAATTCTCAACTTATTATAAATTTCCATTTTATACGTTGTGGTAAAAGTTCAAGTAGACGATACGTTCGCCAATGTTGGTCTATACAACCTACAAGGACGATATCGTTCGACATTTATGTCTGGAATTTTGCCATTGTAAATGTTCAATCGTCTACTGTGCCTTCCCTTCGTCATTATTACGACGTACCTCTATACAGGCGGATTGCTATTCGAGCTTTTTTCGTGTATTGGAACGTGTGTTTTTTCCATTACCTCACATGTAGTCGTACCTATAGAGCTATGTAGGTAGATGACTATACCGTAAACACGTTCGTGTACAAGTGAGAAGAATTTTATTTTCTAGATTTTCAGTTGACGTATGTAGGTACTCGAACGTGTTGCGAGAATATTTATACGAAATGGCAATTCGACGAGATTTTTGGGTCAAAAGCCACTCTAAAAGTTTGTACTCGCGTCGACAAACGTTTTCTTATATACAATCGTCGCCATGTTCGTCTTTTTATTACGCGGCGACGAGAACGACACGTCGTCGAGCTCGTTTATAGCATAGGCAACTTGTTACGCGTGAATATGTACAGGGTGTTTCGATAGGAGTGCGTTGCCTTCAAATAAGAGATGCAGCCAACCAAACTACATAAGTGTGTGCATTTTTGCTGACCCTAAGATTTGAAGGGGAAAAGTTATACGCTGATAAGGAAACTTTTTTTTTGAATATTTTCTTGTAGAACGTTTGAAGCTCTGCAAAATGAGTTGAATTCATATTTTACCTAACTCTAAAATTGAAGGAGCTGCAATTATTTGAAAATTTATAGGCTTTATAACTCCTTCAATTTTCAAGTTAGGCAAAATGTTGTAAGCAACATTTTATGTAGGGCCTTTAGAGCTTTACAAAATGAGCTAATACGTTTTTGCTCAACTCCAAAATTGAAAACACGAGAGGCTATTTTGAAATTTTATTGCAAAGAAAAAATTGAATTTTGAGAAATTATGCTCATTTTCATCTATTGAATAGTTGTAGATCCTCCAATTTTGGAGTTAGGCAAAACATTAATAGCTCATTTTGTAGGGCTCAAAAAACTCTACGAAAAACGGTATTTACAAACAGCATAGCCCCGGGTTTACAGGGGTGATTTGGGCCTGAGCACCGAAATTTAAATTTTCCAGTGGAAGTTGATCCTTATGGTTTAAAACCCCCGTGATGAAATTTTTAGCTCGATATCTCAACCCTTACCCCTTCCAGGCGGGTTAAATGTGGATTTTCGTTAAAAATGCCTATTTTTAACAGTTTTCAACCGAATTTTTTCAAACTTGCACGGATGGTAGTGAGTATTAAGAGTGATTTTTGGAATTTTTTGAAAAAAAAATTCGAGCACTTTTTCACGGTCAAATGGACATTTTAAACTTTCTAAGGGCCATTTTGGTAACCCCTTTCAGATGTGCAATTCTGAAAAATATGTATATTGTGTACATAGTCCAAATGTACAACCCCATATTTTTGGAGGACTTGATATCATGGTGCGTCATTGTGAAAAATGCAAAAAACCGATTTTTTCTCCTTAAGTGGGTCATTTTTGGTCGAAAATTTTTTTTCTTGAAATAAATCAGGAATGACACCAAAAATACACCATCAACCGGCATTTGGACCAAATTCAGGCATTTTCCTCCTTTTTTCCAAAAATACCCAAATGATGCCATTTTGGGAACCCACAACCTCTTCAAGATGACCTAGGGGCCTAAAAATCATATCTGCGCTTGTTTCAAGTCGATATCTCTCATATACTGCAATTTCAGCAAAGTCGAGCAACTTTGATTTTTTTCAACTTATTTCTTGAAAAATTTTTCTGAAGTCCAAAATACTCAATTCTTGAAAATGAGCAAAAAAAATCAACGTTGCTCGATTTTGCTAAAATTGCAGTATATGAGAGATTGTAAGAGATATTTTCTGCAATGAAGTATGTTGACTAAATTTTACCTAATCATTGCAATTCCGTCACTAAAATTTTTCTAGCTCGTTAACGCCTTCAAATTTGATCCTAGGCAACACATGCGTATCATTCATATTGTAAAACATTGAAAATTTTACAAATCAAGTCATGTGCGTGTATTGCCTAATATCAAAATTGGAGATTTTATGTAGCTAGAAACATTTCAATATTCGACAGCTCCTTCAATTTTGAGTTTAGGCAAAATTTTCATAGGATCAAATCCACAGGAAATTTTTTTACAATGAAGCACTATCGGTTTGGTACGGTGTTTAATAGGTTTTAGTTTACTTTCGGTTTTGGTTAATACGGTTTAAAACCGTATTAACCGAGTAATTTGAAAGGTTTTTAACGGTTTCGGCAAATATACCGTTTCAAAACCATATTAACCGTAAAAACCGTATTAACCAAACTGATCAAAACCGCATTAACCGATAAAATTTGCAATTTTAATCGGTGTTGTGCATTGTTACTTGTCGCCTAGACCATAGA
>FIZU01060075.1:0-35536 GCA_900064475.1 Pseudococcus longispinus
CATATTTCGTCACACTGTTTTTGGACTTCTTACTTTAGACAGATTTTTTGAACTGGAAAATTTTCATAGCAAACTGCCTACGAAAATTTTAAAGGCTACAATTTTGGTCGTTATAAATTTTCACCAAAAATGCTTCGTTTGCGTGAAAAATGTGAAAATTCGTGGATTCGCGAAAATGAATTTTTTTGCGATAACTCGAAAAATTTTGCTTTCATTCAGCCCACAGTTTCTCACAAAAAATGACATAGCCCTTTTCAAGTAATTTTTTCAATCAAATTCAGATTTTTCCGCAATATCTTTTAATGCTTACCTCATTTAGCATCATTTTCTGCACTTGTGGAAAAAATGATACCCTGTATCATCTTCTCAGAGTTCGAATTGTAAAATCCCCCCCCCCCTCACTTCACATTCGAACAAAAAATCTAATCACTTCCAAAAAAAAAATGCACAAAAAACATCTCTTCTTACAAAACGCCCTTTTCTTCAAAAAAAAACACCACCACCTACCAACTTTTGACCAAATAACCAAAACCCATTCCGGTCACCATAAAATTGTACCCAACCTGGTAAAAAAATTCGCCTCTTTCATCTCGCCAAATGCTGCTAAAAACTCAAACTAGTTTCCTTTTTCTTTCGTATACATGGCGTTAAAAAAATATTTAAATTCGCGAAAAATTACGCCAATAAAAACTTTTCCTATTTCGGCGCGGTTAAGAAAATAACGCCGAAATTAATCTACGAGTAGAAAACGTTAAAGCTATATTGCCCCGTATTAAACGAATCCGGCATAAAATTGGTTTTCTTTCGAGAACCACGTTCCAAATACGCTTTTACGAAAGGCCTAGGCCTAGCCCTAAATGGATTTAATTTTTTCCAACGTACTCGTAGGTACATTCAGCATTCGGGTCTACGTATTTAAGTAGGTATTTTTTTACTAAACACTAAATACACGTAGTAAGTAGTCATCAATGTACATACACAACTGCGTACAATTCTAGGAAATCAAAGAGGTCACAACTTAATATTTTCAAACGTTCGATTAATAATTTGTACGCTGTAGTACATTTCGCGATAAGTTCGAGAGACGCGATTTCGCAAGCTTTTTTTTTACATCATCTTACGTAGATACATAAACAATATTGAATTTCGCGATAACAACCGCAACCAAACAGATTAATGAAAAAAAACACTCCGAAAAAGTATACACATGGCGCTTATGATTTTGTTGGCACTCGGATCCGGGGGATTTAAATTAGTTTAAATTTCAAAACGACGAATAAACACGCGATACGTGGTAACAATATAGTAAGCGACACCTGTTTAAAAATACATTTCACTTCGGATGACGCATTTGTACAAAATCTGACAACCTTATGCAAGATAATGAACAAGCCACGTCGGATGATCGTACGATGCATTATTAACAACTTTGACACGAAGGTTGAAGCAGACGTGAATTTCAAAAACGTGTCTGTCTCGATCATTCGCACTGGGCCTATAAACATTACGACGCACATTCGGCCAACCCAATTGGGCAATTTCGACTATGAATGAAAATCAGAGTGGAAAATTTACCTAGTATAAAAACTACACGATGTTTGGTAATCGAACATCATCCTCATCTTGTACAAAACGCCGATTAAAACGTAGGTACATCTTGGCGAAATTTTTATCATTGTAAAATACGAGCTCGTGTGCGTGATATGTCTATAAAGTGAAGTGAATAATGTATCTACTCGAACGCGTACCGTTTACTAAGCTATTTAATCAAGTACCATACTGATAGCACATAACACACATTTTTGAGTGCTTTCGTTTTAGTTTCAACATGCAACATGCATATACGCCATATACTCGTATATGATTGAAGAATCCCTGTCTAACCGAGATAAATCACAACAAAAGCTTTCAAAACATATTAAAGCGGGTAGGCGCTGGAGGGGAAGAATCAATTAAGAAAAGGGTCCTCTTATTATCGCGCTAATTACTAGATTAAATGTTGCCAATGAAACCCAACTCGAAGCTTTCGTAAACGTTGGTAAATCAATTTTGGAAAATATTGCGAACCGCTTCGATACAGAGGTAACCTTGAAAAAACCTTATGGAAATCGACTCCTTATGGATATTAAATGTCAATCAGCATTAGCGGATGTATTTTTCGCCCACGCTGCGTAATAAAATTAATAGCTCGAATTATACCCTTAAATCGAACCGCATCGTGCTCGTGAAATAACGAAAAAAATCCAAACCAGGTTTTTTATTCCAAAAATCGCGAATTCACGAAGAAGCGAATAAGCCAAAGTATTGAATAATTCAGCGGGTCAGGTACCATTAATTTGAAAAAAAAAACTGGCGCAATTAAAATAATTACTTCGCATGTATTGTTAGTATATATAATTAACTCGTACCAATAAAAAAAAATTATACTGGATTTGTTTTATATTATGCGAATGAATCCGTCGGTGAAAAAAAAAAGCTCGTGAAAAAGGTTGTGAAAAAAAATCAAGCATAATATCGCAATTACCAACATCATACGTACATATTACACCGCAATCATCAAATTCATACACTTGAATATTCATTTTTGCTTCGACGTAATTTTTGTGAAAATCTGATTACGATGAGTATTGAAAATACAAGTATGTTTGTAACATGAGGCACAAATATGTGCAATTTTGAGTTTTCTATTGTTACGATTTGTATAGAAGATGAGATTAGATTGTCTGCAACGATTGATGAATAAATCGAAAAGATAACGAGAGCTGAGGATAGCAAAATTTGTGCATAATTGCGATAAGCGTATCAGTTGATTCAGTTCGGGTGATTTGATTAAAACCTTCAACTAGAGCAAATTCTCGAGTACAAAAAGATATCACATTTAACCAGGTTTAACTGTACGTATGTAAAAGTACATGAAATTAGTCATGATCGGTTGCTGGAGGGGGAGAGGGAAGGTTCAAAGGCATATGGGCGATTTTTTTCAATCACATTTTTAAAAAAATTTTAAAAAATGGTTGATTTTATTAAAAACGTCATAATTAATTTTTTTAATTATTATTTCCTGAATTTTAACTAATTCCGTCAAAACGATTCCTCCCTCCCTCGTCCTGTTTCACAGACCCAAAAATCTCGGAAAAATTACAAGAATTTCATTCATTCTTTTATTTTTCAATTAATCTGGGAAAATCATCGAATCGAAAAGGAAGTCATCAAAAAAGTTCATATTCTACTAGTTTCTGAAAATTTTGGAAAATTCCTCCAAAAATTATGGTAATTTGATTAAAATACGTTAAAATTTGATTTTTTCTATTTAAAAAAAGTAAAAAATCGAAATCTATTCAAAATAAAAATTTCTTAAAATATGAAAAAATAATATAAATTCACAAAATAGAAAAAAATTATTAATTTTACAAAAAAAACAATGAAGATTTTTCTTAGATTTTGATATATCATCTTGAAATGATTCCCCCCTCCCCCTCCCCCTGTTCTACGGGCCAAAGAAACTCGATTCAATATATATGCGCCTAAATTCCGTCATTTTCCAATTGAACTGAAAAGCCTATCAAATCAAAAACAAAGTCTCCACAAAAATTCATTTTTAATTATTAGTATCCTGAAAATTTGGAAAATTTCTTCAAAAATATAATTCTTTGCTGAATTTGAACTAATTACGTCGATACGATGATCTCCCCCCCCACACCATCGTCCTGTTTCACAGGCGCAAAAATCTCAAAACAATTATAAGAATTTCATCAATTCTTCTATTTTTTAATTGAGCTGAGAAGAATCATAGAATCAAAAACAAAGCCCTCAAAAAAGTTCATATTCAATTAGTTTCGTGAAAATTTGGAAATTTCTTCCAAAATTTATGGTAGGCCTAATTTGATTAAAATACGTTAAAATTTGATTTTTTCTGAAAAAAATTGAAAAATGTAAATAATCGAGATCTGTTCAAAATTTTCAAAGTATCATCCAGAAACATTCCTCGAGTTGTTCTCAAAATTTGAAAAAATAATATATGTACATTCACAAAAGAAAAACGATGGTCAATTTCACAAAAAAATCATAATTTTTCCTGGACTTTGATATGTCATCTTAAAATCATTCCCTTCGCCTTCCTGTTCCACAGACTCAAAAAACTCGATTCAATATAATGTACTTACATTCGTTAATTTTACAATTAAACTGAAAAAGTCATCGAATCAAAACCCAAGTCTCCAAAAAAATTCTTTTCCAGTCATTAATATAATATAGTGAAAAATTGAAAATTTGGAAAATTTCTTTAAAAATTATAGTAATTTAATTAAAATAAGTAAAAATTAGTTTTTTTTCTGAAAAAACTATTCTTGAAAAAACGATTTTCCTCTCCCTCGTTTTGATTCACAAACCCAAAAATCTCGAAAAAATGAAAAAAAATTCATCCAATTTTTTAAAAAATTTTTCAACTGAACTGAGAAAATCATCGAATTGAAAACAAGGTTTTTGAAAAAGTTCATATCTAATTAGTATCGTGAAAATTTAGAAAATTCATCCAAAAACTATAATATTCGATTCAAATACTTTAAAATACATTTTTTTCTGAAAAAAATCGCTGAAAAAATGTTAAAAATCGAGATTTGTTCGAAATTTTCAAAGTGTCACCATTAAAAATCCCTCGAGTTGTTCTCCAAATATGAAAAAATAATATATATTCCTAAATAAGAAAAACAATCTTCAATTTTACAAAAAAAAAAGTCATAATTTTTTTCTGAATTTCGATATATTATCTCAAAATGATTCCTCCTCCCCCCTCCCCTCCAGTTTCGCAGACCTAAAAAACTCTGAAAAAAAATACAAAAATTTCATATAAGTACCTACATTTTTTTATTTCTCAATTGAACGGAGAAAAACATCGAATTAAAAACGAAGTGTTCAAAAAAATTCAAATCCAGTCAGAAAACCGACGAGAAATTTGGAAAATTCCTCCAAAAATTATATCAATTTGATTAAACTACGTTAAAATTCATTTTTTTTTAAATCGTAAAAAAATGTTGAAAATCGAGATCTGTTTAAAATTTTCATTCGAAGTGTCACCATGAAAAATTCTTTGATTTTTTTCCTAAAATTGTAAAGAAATTTCTCATTTGGGAGTATGATCAAATCTGACAAAATTATGAAAAATTGATCAAAATTTTTCAATTTTTTGAAAAACAGATTGAATATAAAAAACAATACTCAAAATTTTTCATTTGAACTTACATCGCGAAAAAATTCTTCAAGTAGTTCGCTAAGAAAATATCTCGTTAATTGTGCAACTTCGGCAAAAGTTTAAAAAAATCATATCCTAGGAAGTTTTAACAAATAATGGTATAAATAATTAATAATTTTCATTCATGTTCAAAGAATTGAAATTGATGATTAAAATATATAACAAAATAGGTACCTACCTACCTATTCAATTACTTTCTTCGAAAACTTGACTATAAAATATCATATTTTCATAAATCAGAATCTTCGAAATTACGTACAAAATAAACAACCCCCGAATTTTTTTTCCAGCTTCGTGTTGATTTTAGGAAATTTCAGTTGCGATAAAAACCACTCTAATTCTTCCGCAAAGCATCTTTTCCAACACCTACTTTAATCATACATGGCCCAAGGCTGGTTCAGCTTCAATCTCATCAATTTCGCCCACATTTCCAAACACCGTAGTAAAGAATGAAACTCCAAGTTTCAGTTCGATAGAAGAAATGATGAAAACAGACCAACTTCAATCAAACTAATTAAACGAAAACACCGAATGTTATTTCCGTTTCGTTTTCATTTGAAAATACAGTATGAAAAATAATGTAAGTATAACGAATGCATTTCTTTTTTTTCGCTACAATACTCCAACGAAGAAGACAGCTTTCACTGGCAAAAGGTGGAATTATGAGATTGCAGATAAAAATCCGCCTTTAATGACGCTTTTATTGTTACTTTAATGTCAGCTTTTTCGTCGGCGAATTCATACATGTTTATGGCAGATTTGAAATTAATTTTTTTTCATCCCCTTTCCTGTTGTGTACTCGTACGTTCGTCGAGTTCCACGTATAAACGTTATCGTTTTCAATAATTACGTAATAAAATATAAAATCCAGCGAAATTAAATTTAATATTTATCGCATTTTTACCCCTCCGTGTAGATTATTTTTATGTATTTTGTCTACATTTCACCCAAGCTTTACGATTCGTCCGAGATATACGTTATTTTTCCCTCTACGTGTTTTCAAAGGATACTTTTCGTCGAGCTTTTGCCGTCGTATTAATATTTCCAGAAATTACGTTCCTACTTTTTTCTCCATCAACGTACGACGATCAATAAGAAACGAGGCGAAATGCGAATTAATTATTTTGTTTGGGAACAGGTTAGCTACCTCGAATTAGTCATATCTATGCGGGTAAGAATTGGTTTTTTCCATAAAAACAAACAGTCGTTATTTTTATTTAATTTATTCGTTTTTTCTATAATCGTTTTATACGAGTATATCTTTAATGACGTAAATACTTCACGAGGGATTTACTTGTGGAAGAAAGAAATTCTCGAGTCATTTACCTCGTTAAAAGTAGGTATTTTAACCCTATACCCTGCATCCTTCAATCATGAAATGAAATAGATCGATGTTTAAAAAATATTAGATCAAATTTGATTTCCGAAATGTTTCTATCTACGTCGTCGTCCCGTTTAAGTCTCTTTGAATCAAATTAGATAGTTTTATCTAGAAGTAAATGGGTCAAATTGGATCAAATTTTTCTAAATCTAAGTACATCCAAATGAATTCAAGTAGATCTATCTATGTGTACATACTCGTAGATAGAAACAAAGTTGTTAATTAAATTTGATGATAATTAAATCTAAATTCAAAAATAAATAGCTCATCTTTATAGCTACATTGATTGCAATCAGGCCCGTCGGGGGGGGGGAGACTCAAATTTCTGGAGGAGCCCACGAAATGAAGAGCTTGAACAATGCCAGGCCCTTGACTGAAAAATTATTAAAAAAAGGATGAAATTTCTGCTTTTGAACTTTTTTTTTTGCAAAAATCCTTCTTAAAAATGCCAAAATTATTTTTAAAGTGAAGGAAGGTGCAGTAAAAAGTAAAAACCCTTATGACATTTGATGAGACACCAAAAAAAAGATCCGGTGTGGGCCTGAGACGGATTATGAATTGTCATTAATCGCACAACCCTTATGCTCTCAAAATCAATTGAAAAAAAAAATAATTTTCATATTTTTCTTAAAGAAAAAAATTATTAATTGTATTTTTTTCTAGATAGAATGTATCTATAAACTTTAAAAATTTCGCCAGATTTTTTGTGGGGGTGGGGGGGTAAAAAACCCCATTCGCCCAGGACCCATTTGGCTCTCGACGGCGGCACTGACTGCAATATGGTTGAAGATACACATCAAGACACCGGCGTATTAAAAGAGTGAATCAGGGAGTCTGGAACCCTTTAAAAATGTCCCCTGGACCCTCTGATTATTTCCATTTCTGTACTTCCCATGAAAGTATACGAATATAAAACATAGGATATGACTTTGCTCTTTCGGGATGTCAAACTGAAGGGCACATTCCAGTCTGGCATAATGCCTGACTTGTCTAGTAGTCAAATTTTGAAACAATCTAAATTTTTTCAAGCTCAAAAGTTAACTGACTGTTTTATAAAATTTTTCAAAATTGAAAAAATCAGAATTTCTGAAATTTTCCAAGTATAAAAAATCGTTTGAAATTTTGAAAAAATTTTCACATGTCACCCAGACCTCAGAATCAAATTTTGAGCCGCTAAAGTTGATTTCTCGATTTTTAGCGAATTTTTGAAAATGGCGAAAATCCCCATTGTAGGCCTAAGCATATCAATTTTGTACAAAAATGATGAATTTTTAGGTAATATTCTGAAAATTGATGTACCAAATGAAAATCGATCCCTCGAATCGATTGCGGCCATTTTCGAAGTGATCTGGAGCCTCCAGCAAAAGTTGACTTTCCTCCAGCACAATTACTATACTTATTTACATATAAAAAAATTAACGTTTGATACTTGAACACTAAACCTTGTGATAAAATTGAATTTTCAGCCATCGAAGTAATTACAGCTCCTTCTAGAGCGATTCCAGCGCGTTGGAGAAATTTCAACTTCTGTTGGAGGCTCCAGATTGTTTCGAAAATGATCAGAAATCGACTCGAAGAATCAACTTTCGTACATAAACCAATTTTCAGAATTTTATTTCAAAATTGACTACTTTTGTAAAAAGTTTATAATTATTCCAATATGCTATTCTTGCCTTTTTTAAAAATTCGCTAAAAATCGAAAAATCAACCTCGGCAGCTCAAAATTTGGTTTTGAGATCTGGGTGATATGCTCTTTTAGTGGCCCAAATTTTAGCTCAATCAGAGTTGACGAGTTGATAAGGTTTCCTTGTGAGTAACATGAGACTAATTTATACTAGCAATTGTAACTAAAATGCATATTTTTTGATTTTATACTCATTTTTTGAAATATTTTTGCAAATTTTGAACTTTTTCCGCTTTTCAGCTCATATTTTATCAATTAACTGAAAATTTTCAAATTTGAAAAAAAATAATTAAACTTATATTCATAAATTTTTTGAAAAAAAAAAACGTAGATTTTGTTTTTTTTGAGGTCTGTGCTGTTTTCAGAAATCGCTCGTTTGGACATTGACCCTTTCGAACTCGAGGCTGAACTAGCACAGATTAAAGTATTATCTGGAAAGATTTTCATAATAAAAAATATTCTAAGCCTCCTCAATTTTTCAATCTTCTGAAATTTCAAATTTCCATGGAAAAAAATTGGCAATGAGAGATTTTTGATTACAATTTTTATGAATTTCAATTCAATATCGGAAATATATCATTATTTTCACCAATTATGTAGTCGAAAGTCATCCTTTGCCAATTTTTTTTTCAATGAAAATTTGGAATTTCAGATGATTGAAAAATGTTGATTTTCCACGCAACAAAATATTTTTTGATTTTTTCGGCAATGTATTCGAACAATGGAAGCGCAGTGCCCCAAAAAATAACTAAATTTATCCTATTTTCTCAATATATGTGATTTGTCAACTTCAAATTTTTTTCAAATTTTCATAATGGATTTTTAACATCATTTTTTACTTTTCTAAGAAAAAACCCACGTGAACCACTTTTCATTTTTATTTTATTTTCAAGACTTACCAGATTTATTCCGTCATTTAATAACTGAATTTTTAAATTGGTACACAAAAATCAGTTTTTCAAGTTTTTTATTTTTTTGGTTTTATTTTTTTCATTCCTATTTTAGATAAATTAATTTTTCTTGTAATTTTTGTTCATTGAAAAATTCATTCCATATTTCTATCAAATTATAAATTTCACAAACGTTTTAGTTTAATCGAGAATGCACTTGAATCAGTTTTGAAATTGGACCACTCTCGATTAAACTTCTGATAGAATTGGGGGGGGGGAGGCTGAAAAAGGAGTCTTTTCATTTGAGCTAATTCAGCCTCGGGTTCGAAAGGGTTAAAATAATTAATAAAATATTCTATTTTCTGTTAAAACTTGAAAATATTCCTGAATTTTCATTTATTAAATTAATCCTACATTTTGAAACACGTATTTCCTTTCAGTTTTCGAATATTCAGGACCCCAAAAAACATTTTATCCACATAAAAGTCATTTTTCGTCAATAAAAATCACTGCTTTAATTATCTAAAGTTGGATCTAATGATGCAAATGCAAATCTGATCAAATGTGACAAAACTGGATCATATTTCACGTAGATTTGATCTTGATTTACATAATTAAATTCCAATAGATCAAACAGGGTGTCTAACCAGATTTTTTTGAAAATCCATGACTTTCCCGTGACCTTTTAACAAATGGAATGTTTTTTTTTCTAGAAAATTTTTGTAACTTGACAACAAAAAAAATCAAACCCAATCTGAATTTTTTCCAATAAAAAGTCAAAAATCGATCATTTTTCTATGAGCTAGTAATTTTTTTACATAATCCATGACATTTCTATGAGTTCCATGACCTGTTAGACACCCTATCAAATTATATACCAGCACTTGTAACCCATTTACATCAAATTATATCGAACTTATTTCTCCACAGACCCTTCATCAAAAAGCTTCTGTACATTTTCACCATGTCTTCCTTACAAAGAATACCTACCATATCGACAAATTATATATGGTAAATTTTCTCAAATTTTCTCACATTTTACACTTACAAACGTATTTAAAAAACGACAAAGTAAACACACTACACGAAAAATTAACGAGTTACACGGTTCGTGCGAATAATTTAGTCGCCAAATGAAGGTAAATTTTGGCTAAAAAAAATTACGCTATTTTTCTTCGCCATAACGAGTTGTTCAATTTTAAATCATCCGCGAGGTTATATCTGGCGGTAAATCATTTTTTATTTTTTCGACGCGTAAACGGTAATTTTTCCAACAGCCGAGCACCATGGCCCAAATTAGAGATAAAATTTTTCTCAGCTATCAAATTATACTTTCATATTAACCTTCCTCTCGAGTACGAACCGGGCAGAGGGCTTCGGAGTAAAATTGGACGACGAATATATTTCATCGACACGTCGGTAGATTATATTTTACCCCCATAAAGTAACTTTTTTGCTAAATTATACGGTTACGAAAAGGCGTCCGCTCGGTTTTAAAATTTTACTCAAACGAAATTCAAAATGACATCTTTGTATTCGTAATAACACGTGTATAATTTTACATACGAACGACGTAGCTGTACTACCAGCTAAAATAGTGCGAAAAAGGGGTTGAAAAATACACTAAAGCTGGTTCGAGCAGCATGCGAACCGAGCCAAAAGCATATTCATAAACATAACAACGATCTTAGTCAATTAGACAAATTCATATTCTACTATTACCGGGTGTGCTATTAAACTTTAAAAGCTACACGGCAACTCGATTAATATAAAGGAAAATTGCATTACGACGAGTTTAAAGTTCGACGCGCAGGATAAGCCAAGGTACGAGAATTTTCATCTGCGACAAAATTACACCAAGTTATCTCGTCTGCGGTGTGTACGACGTTGTATTTTGCATCTTGATACAAAACGAGATCGTTTCGGTGCAGAAAATTTGTACGACAGAATGCATCGTGTCGTTGAATTGGTCGGGGCAAAAAATTTCAACAAGTAAATTAAAATTAGTCGACTAACGACGATGGCCATACCGAAGCCTGCATCGTTTAAAAGGACGAGCTTAAATTGGCATTTGGCCACGCTGCGAGTATTCGTTCCGAAAATAAGTCATATCTCACCAGTTCGAGCTCGATTGTCGAAACGAACGTGGAAAACAAACCGAAACGTAGTTTTCCAAAATTTAATACCTAGAAAATAACCGACAGACGAATCGAGCAAGTTGGAGCGTAAACACGGTTACGAAAAATGGCATCCCATTTTTTTCTAGACATTTTTTAAATTATTCGCCCAACTAGATACTACGAGTAGTTTTTCGTCGTAGCGAAATTTTCACCACTTATGTTTTGCAAGTCGTTTCCCTCCAACTTCGACTCGACCGTCTGTTTCTTCCTACTTTTTCGTATATAGTCGAAAAGTAATCGAATTCCGGACAACGATGGTAAATTATATCGGTAAAACGTTTTTTTCTCCTTTCGCACTGGCTCCCTTTTAACGCCTTTATAAAATTTTCATCTCGACGTATCGATTTTCCTCTAAAATTCAATTTTTTGCCAACCAATTCGTATACGTACGAACCGGATACGTATTTTCTTTGACAATCTATACGTCCGATGACCTTCGAGTCGGGTTCTCAACACATATCGCAACGTAAATCGTGACGTAAGACGGAAAATAAGTTAACAACCGTATTAACGTCAATTCTTTGCATGAAATATCGCTTTTATTTCACGTACCGATATCGGAACTCGTTTTAGTGAACTTAATTTCGTTCTCAGGCAGAAAAAATTTATCCTAAGTTTACTTTTTCTACCATTTAAATTCAACTTATTACGCCCAAAACGTCGAAACTGCGTTCGAATCATAGAAAAACAATACAATATAATTTTACATTTTCTTTTTACTATTTTTTCGATAATTTTTTATCGACGATATAGCTAAAGAGGTATCTATTCATAAAATATTGTTTTTTTTTTATCGCAAAGAAAACTATTCTACGAAAAGAACCCTTGGCAAGGAATATCCACGTGAGTTTTGAACTATTTTGTATACAATCACGTAAAATATCGATGATTTCCAAAGTGCACGAAAATTATCTCTTATTATTTTACAAGGTTATAAGCTGATGTTGAAAAAGAGATTAAAAATTTCAGTCGTTTCGACGCAGCCTTTGTTTCTATTCGTAATTGACATAATCGCCCATCAATTATACGAATCTTTGTTAATTAAAATGAAAGAAATGAAAAAGAGAAAAAATTTCTCAGAAACGTGGACATTCAACTTTATTCCCCGCAAAGAATATTTTATCGATGAACACTTGGACGGGGCCAACGTCGCAGATGATTTTAATGTTTTTAGAAGAAAAGTGGATCGAAAAAGGTCACACTGGGTATTTTTCCATTCTTTATGCAATAATGCCTGCTTAGCTTTTAGATTATTATCTCTGTCTATAAATGAAGAATTAATTGGTTCGTATCTCGTGATCTGAAAATCATTCGTACTTTCACGTGATTCAACAAAAACAAAGCGGTGTTCTGATTCATTTCGATAGGAGACAAAGGTGTTTACAGAATTTGTTGATAAACAAAAAACTCGATATAAACATATTGCCTAATTTGAATTTGAAGAAGCATCGGTTTTAAAAAATCATCAAAGAAGAATTTTGGCAGATTTCAAATAAAGGATGGCCCATATAGAAGGTCGATGGTTCTAAAAATGAAGAAAAAAACTTAAGAATGCAAAAATCTCGAAAACTACGTCTCAAAGAAAAAAAGTTGTTGTTTAAGGCAAGAAGAGAATTTCAAGCTCTAAAATTTTGATTCTTAGCATTTTTTTCGTAAGACTTTCAGTTTAGCCAGAAAATCCATGTTTATGGGAAATTTAGCCCACGTGCAAAATCGATGATTTTGAAAATGAAAAAAAACCTCCCATAAACATAAATTTTCTGGCCAAACCAAGGGTCCTACGAAAAAAATTTTAAGAATCAAAATTGTAGAGCTTGAAATTCTCTTTCTGCTACAAGCGATTCGTTTTTCTCAAGGGGCTTAGTTTTCGAGATTTTTGCCATTAAAGTTTTTCCCCTCAATTTTAAAAATAGATGATTTTCTACGAGGGCCACCCCCTATACTTTAGAAGAACTTTTAAAGGGGAACAAAAAAAGCTCTGTGATGAAAACACCCATTTTCAAAATTGAATGAACTATAAAGAGATGTGAGACGTAATCATGGTTTCTACAGGACTTTTTACCCCCAAAATCACTACTTTTTCACTACCTTTTTTCTACCATCTCCAAAATTTTCAGCCTCCCCCCACCCACGAAAAATTCGCAGAAAATTAAGGAATCCCGCAAAAATTAATTTCTTTGTGAAAAGGCGACCCCCTCCAACCAAAAAATTTACGATCCTTTACTACAGAAGAATTTTCAAATACTTAGTAGGAAAAATGATATTTTAAAATGTTACCAACACAAAGAAAAAATAACCGAATTTTCCCGAAAATTCGGTTAATTAGCTATTTCGTTTATAGACCAGAATTGAATTTTAGATTTTCAAATTTTTATATTTTGACTACTTTTATTCCAAAATCTTTACTTTTTCACTACTTTCACTGCCTGTAGACACCATGGTAATATCCATTTTGATTTTTTTGCTGCAAAAATCTCCACTTTTTCAATGGGTACTTTTTTTCACTACTTTCCAAAAAAAAAATTCAGAAGACTTTCCCCTTCTTCTGAAAAATTTGTTCAAATGAGACAAAAATGAGATTCTGGAGCCATCTCAAAAAAATCAGGTCTCAAATCCACTGAGAAATTTTCAAACCGAAGAAAAATCATCGTGAATTTTATTTCAAAATAAGGAGACTGATTTTTTTCGTTTTTCAAATATTTCTTGACGAAATTACTAAATTCTCAGTTTTTCGGCAGAGAATAACCGAAGTTGGCATTATTTGAGGGGAGAGGAATGAAGTATGAAATTTCCACCTTGAATCAAATTTTTTCCAATTTTTTCGACAGAAAATTCAATTTTTCTCAATTTTTTCTGATTCGAAATGCAAAATTTTTTCAATTTCTTTTGTTGTAACTTTTGAAATTATTTTGACTTGAATCAACAGTATGATGCATTTGCTCAATTTGATCTCAACTAACTAAAAAATTGAAAGATCCGTTAGAATGTCATAGGACGATTGAAGAATAAAACTTGTGAACCTATTTGCCTATCTTTCATTACGTAGGAGTTGAATTTTAGAAATGCAATATTACAGGCAAGTCACAAAAATTTAAAAAAGTAACTTTAGTAACTTCTCACGTTGAAAAAGTAACCAGAATTCGTCAAAAGGTTTTTTTTTTCATTCGCTCAACATGTAGAGAACAAAAAAAAATCATTTCAAATTTTAAATAGCATTCAAACATACAAAAAAAAATACAAAAACAAAAGATTAATAATCATTTATTAAAAAAACGAGTTTTCATTTTTTTATTTTTTCAATCATCAACACCCCCTCCCCCCATGACATTTTTTAATTTTTTAAAAAAATTTTCTGAAAAAAAAATCTGTAAATATTTTCTCCCCCCCCCCCCCCCCCACGATGATAATTTCTTCATTTTGCCTTTTTTTTTTGAAAAAAATCCTGTAATTATCAATTTTTTCATTTTTTTGACCGAATTTCCTCCAAAAAAGTAACTTTTTGGAACAAAAATATCCAAAATGTCGTTGAAATTTTCAAAAATTTCACAAAAATCATTGAAAATTTTGCAAAAGTTGTTAAAAATTCGTGAAAAATGTAGAAAATGCTGTTAAAATTGTGAAAAATTTCATAAATATCATCGAAAATGTCGCAAAAGTTGTCCAAAATTTCATGAAAATCATGAAAAACTTCACATTTTTGAAAACATTTCAACATAAAAAGTGACCAAAAGTGACTTTTTCTGAAAAAAAGTAAAAAAGTTACTCAAAAAATATTTCAGTGACATGCTTGAATATTATCAACAAAATTTTTCTATCATTTCTGAATGTTCTTCAAAACTTCAGTGTCAAAATTGTAAATTCTCCAACTACTTCAAGTCCTCAAATTCCCTTTGAAATTTTCTAAAAATTAAAAATTTTACTAATAGATATTTTTATTGAATTTTACACGTGTTTATTTTCAAAATATATCATACGGCTCCTTTTTTCGGACACTGTCATTCGTTTAACGACCGGATCAACCTCTTCCAACTCATTCATTGCGAACAACGAAAAAAACTGCACGTTAAAAAATAAAATCCAGGCACAAACGAGCGAAAATTTTTCAATTTCAATTTTTTTAATGTTTTCATTCGTCAGAAAATTATTCTAAACTTTTCTCCACATACAAAAAAAACACTCCTTTATAACGAGTTTAATTCGAAAAAAATCTCGAATACAAAATAACGAAATATTCGAGCTCGAAAATTCGAAAAAATTCAATTAGATTCTATCTCGCCGTTTCATAATCATATCAAAATTACGTCGAAAATCAAAAACTATAACGATACGAAAGTTTTTAATTTTTTTCAAACAATTCCAACGTTGTTTTGAAAAGTTAAATTAGACAACTTTGAGAATACCGAGCTTAAAACCTAATTAATGAAAAAAATAAAAGAATTCCCATTCGAATCGTATATAAGAAAAATTAATTAGACGAGATAGGCTATAAAACAACAGACAGAAAATCTACATTTTTTTGTATCTCGAAACGTATACTCGCGATGTTTTCGTTATTTTATACCAAATCAATATAATAGAATAACCTACACGCAGGTATATATCAAGATACAATATCCGAATGACAAAAAGCATACAGGGAAAATAAAAAGGGACAAGTATGTATATACGCAATACCGTCAAAAATCTGTTTACTGAAAACTAAACCCGATGATCAAGTTTACGTAACAACTCCCTTTTCTTCTCGACTGTTTTCTATCTGCGAGCAATATTTTCGGTTTTTCACGTTTTCACGCCTGCAATAGGCTACGTCTACATGTACACGAAGGTAGGTATCGACTGCGTATAATTTTTTTTCATTTTGTCACTTATAAGTGCAAAGTAAACAAGCGACTTATTGCCAAAACGTGATTACGTTGTTGGCGTATATTTTATTTTTTTTCAAGTAGCTACGCAGACGTACTTCCTGAATCGTATGATTACCTATTTCGGATACCAGGGTTAAAATTAAACGGTCGAGAAACACCCTCTTTTTTTTGGGTGCGGAATGCAGATCGAAAATGAAAACGAAACGTGGAATTGGGCATTTTCAAGGATAATATGAGATACTTTCATTGGATTACGTAATAGCTATGAATTTTATTCACACCTAAGAAAATTCGAGTAATAACCGCAAAATCTTTATTTCCGTTCCAGACGAATTCGATAAAACTTTGCTCGATGGACGAGTAAAAAAATGATCCCGCTGATAGGAGCGAGTATTTGAAGAAAAATAAAGTAAAGAACAATGTCTGAGTAAAATTAACATATTTTCATGACATTTATGACAAGGAGAAAATTATACCTCAGGAAAATGCATTCACAACGTGTTTCAGATTAATTTACAATTATTGTTTTTGGAAATAAATTTGCGAATTATTAGTGCCTCAGGTTGAAAATTTTATATTTGCGACCTTCTATCAAGTTCATTCAATTTTTTAATAAGGAAATGGAGGGAAAAGGTTGTGATTCATTTCATCTTTCAGTTTTCTGGACTACGCTCGTGCAAATCCAACAAGATTACAGGGTGTCTAACAAAATCAGGACTTTTTCATGACTTTTTTCGTGACCTTTTTTAAATGCAGTTTTCTAGCCTTAGACACAAAAATGGTACCCATTATATGAAAATTTTTTTTACAGTGTAAAAAAAATTGAAATACCTAATGGAAAAAATTTTAATATCAAAAAGAATTTCTTTTATAAATTTCGTTTTCTGGAAGTCAATTTCAAGCTGAAATCATGACTTTTTCATGACTTTGATGACCCACCTTCCAAAATGATGACTTTTCATGACTTGAAAAAAGTTTTCTAGTCACGGGAAAATCATTTCTTCTATAATTAAAAATAAATTGAAATAATTAGGGTAACCAAACTTATTTTTTCACATATTTTATATGACAGCCAGTTATCTTAAAAGTTGAAACATTTTTCGACGAATCAAATCTCCCTGGCGAAACTGTAGAAATTTGGAAAAAAAGTAATTGAATACTTTAACCAAAAAAAAATATTGAATATTTTTTGCCATTTTTTAAACAAAAATTTAATTTAAAAAAATAACCTCATTTTTTCATCATTTTGTGTAAAAATTGGTAATTTCTTTGAATTTTATTGAAAACCAATATTTTTCATTCAAGAGTAATGTTTCAAATTCCATATGTATGATTTTTTAGTATTTTTTTCAAAAGCATTTTTAAATTTTGTCAAAAAGTTTTTTCAGGATTTCATTTTAAATTTTTTCTGAGATTTTGTATGATTTTGTTTGAATTTGTTAAATAAATTTCCAATATTTCATATCTAAAATAGAATTTCATTCAAAAATTTTTTTTTGAATTTTTTTTGAAATAATTACAGAAAGTTTATAAGAGTTTTTTTTGAAAATCATTTACTTTTCCTTATAACCAAATCCGAATTTTTCCCAAGTCAAAAAAACTTGACCTCAACAGTAAAATCATTAACCTTTCCATGACCTCGTAATTTTTAGCGAAATCATTGACTTTTTCATGACTTCCTTGACCCCTTTTTGAAATCGTTAATTTCTTTGACTTCCTTGATTCATTGACCTGTAGACACCCTGAATTAATTCAAAATTTTGTTAAATATTCTTACTTAGCAAATTTTTTTACATTTTGTCAAATAAAAAATGTATAAAAATTTGTAAACTTCATTTTTTTTTCTTGTAGTGTTATTTTTTACATCGGAGCACAATCTTCGTTTTAAAAAAATATTTGCCCACATTTTTGGTTACCTTAGAAATAACTAATGGTAGGGGGGGGGGGGGGAGATTTTCGTTCTTGAAAAAAATTGCATTATTTTACGGTAGATAATTCATTTTTTAAAGTTGAGTTTGACTTAATTTCACGACTTTTTCACGATTTTCACTTTTTCACGACCCGTTAGACACTGTGGAATTGATTTTGGCGGGAAAATACCCAAAATGGGTAACGGAGAAGTAAACCAGCACCCATTCATCAGAATTTCAACAAAAAAAACTTCGAAAACCAGAACTTTTTCAACAGTTTTTGAGAAATTTTAATTTTGTGCAGTATCTAGGACCTGTTCAGATGAGCTTTCGAAAGCTGCAATAGTGAGTCGATTTTTGCTTGAGACAAAATGAAGCTGGCTAGATGGAGAAAAGGAGGCTAAAATTAAATTTGTTTGACTTTGATAATATTTTTTACGATTTTCTGACTTCACATGCGATTTTGCACAATTTTTCACAGTCAAAATCATTTACACAAAAAGAAACATCAAAATCATGATTACAATCATTGACGGTGGCGTATTAGGGGGAGGGGGGTGTCCAGAGGGTCTGGATCCACCCTGGCGATCCAAAAAATTATGAAATTTAAGCTTTTAAGTGCCCTTTTCAGCAAAATTGATACTCGTATATTCCCCATTTCAATAAAATAATGGATATTTTTTTTAATTTTCCATGAAATTTCATTTTTGTTTCGCGAGGCCCCTTTCACCCCCTTGATTGTCTGTCTGGCTACGCCACTGATCATTGATGTGAATGATTTTCAATTTTTATGAAAAAAATAAATCATCAAAATCTAATCATGTTTTTATAGAAGGCATTGCACTATCTAATGAATTTTCTATGAGTGAAAATTTCTTTAAATCATTAAAATCACGATCTGAATCAATGAGGGGATAAAAATGCAAAAATGAGAAGAAAGCTAAGACTGCAGATGAAAGCTATGAACTTCAAAATTAAGTACACAGGAGGACAAAAAGAGATTCAAATTTCAAGATTTTTTTTTATAATTCATGATTTTCATGGATCATATTTTTTATAGTGAGCCAATGCATATTTTTAAATCATAATTTTAAATCATTTTCCTGATTTTTGAAAATTTTGAAAATGATTTCATAAGGATGATATTTGAAATTATTTTGGGAATGATTTTGGCCATCTTTGTTCAAAATAAAAAATTTTCCAGATTTTCGAAGTAAATAGGTCAACACTTTCGTATTTTTCCCATTCAACCTCAATATTTCATTTTAGTTAATTTTTCATTGAAATGCCTTTTTTTGGCCTTTAGGTTATTTATACCTCCCATCACCCCCTAGAAGAAAGTCGTCTATTGGGACAATCAAAATAACTTGAAACTACTATTAGCACCATCCAAGTTGAAAATTTTCAGCTTGTAGATTGTTAAGATTGTAGTTTTTTAAATTTTACACTAGGTTTTTTTACAAGCAGATTGTAAAAAAGCAGCTCGCCGCTGGTAAATGAGCCTAGTGAAAATGGCTTTATTCTAATACCCCCCCCCCCCCCCCCCCCCTTACAAGCAGATTGTAAAAAAGCAGCTCGCCGCTGGTAAATGAGCCTAAAGAGAAGGACCTTATTCTAATACCCCCTCCCCCCACCAGCCTTGGCTTTGAAATTTTCATTAGTTCTACTCCACACCAGGGCAAGGAAGAGATGATCAAGGGTCAATTTACTACTTCAAAAAATTACAAAATCATAATTATGTTTGTTGGAAAAATTACATTTGAGTCGGAAATTTTGCAAAAATTATTACTTTTTCAGAAAATTTTTAATTTTGAGTAAAAAAAGTATCCATCTCGGTCAAAAATTTCAATTTTTAGCCCTTTCTCCTCTTTCAATTGTTTCTGCTCCAAACGAATCCAAAAAAATGAAACTTTTGATAACCTAACCCATCAAAATATCCTCTACAGATGCATCATTCGATCATTTCGACCAATTTCAAAGCTTCAAATCATTCCTAACCTTTCAATACTGCTCAAAAAAAAACTCATTTTTCAACATTTCAATCAATTTTCAAAAATAAAAAATCATCAATTTCTTACCTTTACAAAGTGCTGGAGCTTCGTCGCTGTTATCTCCGCAATCGTTTTCTCCTTCGCATACCCACGCGTTCGGTATACATCTGCCGTTAGTGCAATGGAACTGCCTCTGCATACACTTATGAGTATATAAGTCTCCACCTAAGACAAACATAAATAAAAGGGAAAATGATGAAACGAGAAAAAATGAAGTATAAAAGTAAGTATAAACCGCCTAAGACGAAAAAAGCAGGACATTTTTTCGTTCATTTTATTACAACGCGTTGAGGGAAAAGAACATTTTTCATTTTGACTTTTCCAGTATAAAGAGTAAAGAATACGAAGCGATACTACATTAACGTACAGTAGAGTACGTATAGGATACGTGTAGATAACAACAACATCGGATTGAAATACGTAAATATGCCCAGTTTATACACAGACAAAATATTTTTACTCTTGAAACGAACGTAAGTATACGTTTGTAGAACCGTGGGCGTATTCTATATATGAAACTAATGGCCCAACATGTTTTACGTTAAAATTTTTTTCATTCCACAATGACCCATATTTTCGCTTTTCTCGAACGCGAAATACTTCCTATAATCAGATAGAAAGTAAATGTTATTTACAGGAGTATAAAGATGTGTAATTTTTCAACCACCGAAATTATTCCCTTGCAGCGAATAAAAACTACAAACTTGAAAATCTACCAGAAAGCTAAAATTTCTACGCGAATACCAACAACCTTGATTGCACGGTGTGGCGAACCGAAAGAAAATTAATGAAACAGAGGGGAAAAAAATCATCAAAAGGCTTTCGTACAATTTCGTAAAAGGAATTAGCACTTGGAAGATTTCTTTTCAATTATTTTACTCGAAATATAAAATCAACTGGCAAGAATTCGGACAATAAAGAAATTTTCCATCGTAATATAGGTACCTATTAGCGTCTTCTTAATATTATACCATCACGATTCAAGGGCCAAATTCTCGGATGAAATTACGCTTTGAGAATTTTTCATTTGGTTCGATCCCCTTTATTTGCTATGCCAACCTCACAGGTATAATTTCAAATCGCGTTCGACTCGGGTACAAAAAGATCAAACGTTTG
The DNA here is from genome assembly GCA_900064475.1 of Pseudococcus longispinus. Lineage (NCBI taxonomy): Eukaryota > Metazoa > Arthropoda > Insecta > Hemiptera > Pseudococcidae > Pseudococcus > Pseudococcus longispinus. The sequence continues at coordinate 21,326 of FIZU01060075.1, forward strand.
TGCCTTTTTTCCTCCAACGAAAGCCAACACCGCGATACGAATTGAAAACCAATTAATTAGTGAAAAAATTTTATAACGAATAATTAACTTTGGCAAGTCGCTACGAAAGACTGGAATAATCGTTTTACCTCAAACCAGAATAAGAAATCAATGGTTCGCGAATATAAAATGGCGAAATTAAACGCGCGAACGGCGCTTCGCGTCAAACAATGGAATACATTTCCATTTGAAATTTTTGCGTTTCTTGTTTCCATTCGCAATAATTCCAATACTCGTATTGTAGAATTCCATTTCGGTTCGAGAATACGACAGACAATTCGGTGTAGAGAATTTCATACTCGAGTTGCCAATCACACGAGGTACTACGAGAACGAGGTTGGTTCTTTTTTTTTTTCAAAAAAACACGGTGCAACGTAACGTTTTATCTATGGAAATTCGTCATTATCGACGTGTTGCAGCAGCATACGAGAGCATTTTATGACGAACAGGTGTCATCCGAATGTACGGCGAAATCGTGCAGTTCTCGTACGGGTTTTCAAATTACGTAGTAAGGATTTCCGCATAATGATATCGTAAAAATGGGGTTATTTTCAACGTCTTCGAGTTTTTATAGGTTTTTGGAGGGTTGAGAATTTAGAGTAGGTGGGGCGAAGGCGTATAGAAATGAATTAGGCAAGATGCGAATACAATTCCGAAGATATAAAAGAAGTAAAAAAATATTCCAGGAATAAGCTGTCAAATTTTTCAGAATTTAAAACTCACTGGCGGCTCATTTTTCATGGAAATTATCTGGAATTTGTCAACTAGGTATTTCGACGAAGAAATACTCGTAGTCTATCTACTGAACTCACAATCAGTATCGAATTCATAGACTTCTCGGAAGCGGTAGTATTCGAAGTAGCTCCCACGAGGGAGTTAGTTCGAACGAAACTTCGAATAGTGCTAAAGTGTTTCCCAAACGAATTGGAAAATTTTTTAAAATACGTATCGCCAGAAAATCCGGAACAATTCGTAACTCATATTTTTCGTTCGAAATGAAAATATAGGTTTCACACAAATTTTGACGTTTAATCAATAGATGCTTTATGGAGATCGAAAAAGCCTAAAATCAAAACACATTCGTACGATATACAGGGTGGGGCCTACATAGAAAGCTGATGGGTTTGAAAATGGGGGAAAAAACTTGAAATGCCAAAATCTCGAAAACAAAACCTCCTAGAAAAAATTAAACCATTTAGTGCCAGAAAAAGGATTTCAAGCTCTACAATTTTGATTTTCAACATTTTTTTTCGTAGGACTCTTAGTTTGGCCTGAAAATTAATGTTTGTTCATAAACAAACTTTGTATAAGGGCTAAATTTCTCATAAGCATGGATTTTCTGACCAAACTAAGGGTCCTACAAAAAAAATCAAAAATCAAAATTATAGCGCTGAAAATTCTCTTTCAGCAGCAAGTGATTGGCAGGATGTCTAAAAAAATTTCCAAATCAAAATTCAGCATTCTTTGCAGCACTTTTTTCAGAATTTTGAAAAATCTTCAGGGGGATGATTCTCAAGCTATTGAGCTACCCCCCTCTCCTTTCACAATCAATATTATTTTTTTTTTTAAATTGAAAAAACATTGTGATAGTTTGTCAGTCTTCTTCTAATGATCCGATTTTGACCATTTTTTTCAACATACTTATTTCTTTTAACGTGTAAATGCATCATCAAGCATCAAGGTCCAAAAAGTTTCAAACCTGGGACAGAAAAAATCAAAATTTTGTCATTTTTCAAACATTTTAGCATAGGATATGCTTGATCGATGAGTAAAACCGTGAAAAACGACCACTGACTTTTGGACAGACTTTTTTGGACTTGGGAAAAATTTTTCAGATTTTCATTGACTTTTTACACTTGGAAAATTTTAGAAAAAATACTGACTTTTAGACATTCTGCCAGAATTTTTTGGACTCAAAATTTTTCAGATTTCAATTGATTTTTTGGGTTTGGAAAATTTTAGAAATAATGCTGATTTTTAGACATTTTGTCACACAATCTTAATCACTTTAGACTTTTTGAACTTTGAAAATATTATTAGAAATTAGGGTAACTTTCCGAAATTTTGTCAGGCAAATTTCTCGGACTAGCAAAGTTTCTGAAATTTATTTCATGACGTTTTGTTAGACTTTTTTGAACGTAGAAAATTTTTTTAGCATTTCAAATGACTTTTTGGACTTGGAAAAAATTAAAGATTTCTGCTTTTTTTTCGCGTTGGAAAATTTCAGAGTTGTCAGACAAACACGTCAGACTTTTTGGACAAAAAAAACATAGAATTCACTCTAATTTTTTGACATTTTGTCAGACTTTTTTGAACTTGAAAAATTTTTCAAATTTTCATTGCCTTTTTAAACATAGAAAATTTCAGAGATAATGCTGAATTTTAGGCATTTTGTCAGACAAACAATTTGGACTTTTTGAACTTTGAAAGTTGAAATTATTTTTCAGACTTTACTGCTTTTTGAAAGTAGAAAATCATAAAAATAATGCTCAATTTTAGACATTTTGTCAGACAAACGCAAACTTTTTGAAATTTGAACTAAAAAAAAAGTGGGTAGGTTGATGCATAGAAATGATTTGGAAATAAAACAAAAAGTAATGTTTTCAAATTTTGTGAGTAGTATGAAAATAGTAGGGGGGCTATTTTCCCAACATGTTTTTTTTTGACGTGTAGATGCGTCACCAGGCATCAAGGTCTAAAAAGTTTCAAATTTGAAAAAGAAAAAAATCAAAATTTTGTCATTTTTTAAACATTTTTTTCAACTCTTTGGTCATTTCTGAAAATATTTTTTGGAATTTTCCCTACTTTTTTAAAAATATTTTTTAGTATTTTTTTTTCAAATTTGCAACAAAAAAAAACCAAAAAATTTTGACATTTTTCAACATTTTTATTTTTTGTCATTTTTGAAAAGATTTTCTGACTTTGCCTCAATTCTTATTTTATACAATTTTAAAAAAATATTTTTTTTTTTTTTTTTTTTTTTTTTTTTTAATTTGGAACAGAAAAATATTGAAATTTTGTCATTTTTCAACTGTTTTGTCATTCTTGAAAATATTTTTTTGGACTTTTCCCCACTTTTTGCAATTAATTTTTTTTTCAAATTTGGGACAGGAAAAATCGAATGTTCGCCATTTTTTAAACATTTTTGACGCGTAAATGTGTCATCAAGCATCGAGGACCATAAATTTTTAAATTTGAGAGAGAAAAAAATAAAAAAATAAAATAAGTTGAATTTATAAATGGAGTAGTTGGACAGTCATTGGGGAGGGGGGGGGGAGAGAAAAGGAATGTGATTTCACATGAGATTATAAAAAACGTCCATCATTATTAGATTTCTAAAAAAAATATCTTATTCAACCTGCGCGAAGTTAGGGTGAAAATCTTAGTTTAAAAAAACATTCATAGGTTGAAATTTCATCAAAATATTAAATTGAAAAAGAAATGAATTTTTAATGAATTTTAACGAAAAAAGGAGGATATTCAGCACTTTTTCTATACTTTTCCGACTTTCAGCACCACTTTGTAAAATGGAGGACCTTTTCAGTACTTTCAGCACCTGTTAAGACACTCTGTTATTTTTTTTTTTGGAGACCTGATTTTTATAATTTTTGAAGTCAAAGTTCGTAATGTAAAAAATTCATATTGAATATTGAGTTGAACTTTGACTTCAAAAATCACCAAAACTAAGCCTTCTAGAAAAAAACCTATCACTTCCCGCAGAAAAAATTTCAATCCCTACAATTTTGATTCTAAGCCTTTTTTTCGTAGGACCCTTAGTTTGACCAGAAAATCCATGTAAACGTATGATTTTGTTTCATTTTCAAAACCATCGATTTTATGATGGGTCACCCTGTACTCACAGTCATGCAAAAAATTCAAAATATCCTTCACAAAAAAAAAATGAATCACATATTAATCCTAAAATGCCAACGATTACAAAACGAAACCCTAATTCAAGCACCTTTGAATTACTATTACGATACGAACACGAACTAATTTCTACACCGATTCAAGAAATAGATAACGTTACAATAGAAACAAATACGGATTTTCCCAACTCGAACTTGATTCGATAAAAATTTATCATCATTGATTTGCAGCTCCGAATCTCGTTATTATTCGAATAAATTCTGTTTTCGACAAGAAAAACGTGAGATCAAAGCGACGTAAAAATTCCACGATGATTAACCAAATTGATTTATTTTTCTGTTAATAAATTCATTTTTCAAACTCGAAAATCAATTTAGAATAAAATGAAACTCGAGATGAAAATTTCGATTCGAAAGAGAAACGAAGTATACAATACAATAAAGATCAGCTAGTTTAGCAGGTGATTACCCAGCATCGAGTATTATAATGTAATAAAATTTAATTAAAATTTATTAGATTAGTTCCGTGTTATCTCTAAACGCATATTGTTCATCGTAGCAGGATAATTACTAATACATTGGCGAAAATTATCATTATCAGCGGTATATTAAACATCAATTCATTCATAACGATCGTTAAGTTTTCTATAACCTCATTCGTTATGCATTTTTAAACTGAGCACATAATCGCAGAATGATTCTTCATAAATTTAACAATCAATTCAAAACTAATACTCGTACTTTGTATAGTGCCCAGGCGTTACGTATACGCACATATACATCGATATCGATAACCAATCGTCAATCACTCTATTGAAATTCAATTTAACGTATATTTCAGATACATTCACGCCGATAACCAGCATCACTCCAGTCTCCAGGTCCACTACCACTGCTCGAACTCGATTTATTTATACTCAGACAAATGATTTATCGCGACATTTTCCCCCAATTTCGAACAAATCCGTTGGACGTATTTCGAGACATAATACTCGTCGTTTCGATACTTGGTTTACTGGAATCGCCAACGTTGAAAATCAACTAACCTAACCACTTTGTAAGGTAAGGTAAGATTTGCGAATGCGAATTGTTAGGTTAATGACACAACATTGAAAGTGGTTTCACTCTGTCGATTTTGATTTTAACGGAATCCAAATTCAAACACGAACACGAACGGTACATCGACACAGTCGACCACGTTTTCGGACATAATGAGCACAGAAAATCTACACTTACCGGCCGCTTCAACCGTGATATACTTCGCAATACTAAAAATTAGTATCAAATGAAAATTCAAATGTAACACCATTTTATTTGCAAATGTTGTATGGGATCCGGACTACACGTGGCCGCAAATAAAGTAATATAAAGATCACTTCGTAACGCGACAACACCACCGAAAACCGAATCAACTAATGAAATGAGTAATTTTCCAAATTAAAAACTACAGCAAATTATATGAAAACCCACAACCGTTAATCGCGAAACCAAAAAACAATATCGCGTGGTAAAGCCGTAATTTTAACAACACACTTCATAACGGCCTAACTCTACCGGAGAACTAACTTCATATCTTCGAGAAGCACGCGTAACCAACGTACGTTTTGGTTAGTTCAGCTATGGCGTCATTTCCAAGCTCGCTAATGCGCATGCGCCGAATGCTTTGAACGAAAGTCAAGATAAGTAGTAGTGTAGCCAAACGTCTTGCAATGGCTTTTTAAAGCAAGATCACATACCGAGATAACGAGTCGAAGTTGGAAAATTTCAGAGATGACGATCGTACGGTGTACTTGATGGTTAATAATTTCAAGGAAAATGATCTCATCTTCGGCATGATTCAACGTTTAATTTTCATATCGAAAATAAAGCTCTCGAATGTAGAATTTAAAAAAAAATAGGTTACGAATTCCTTATTCTTTTCGAGCAGGGTTGGGCATGAGTTTTTGCGACTTGAATTCTCGAGATGAATATTTTTTTTTAATTTTTGGAAAATGAAAGGCATTGCGAAGTTTGAAATGTTCGTGATTTTCTTCCAGCTCGTAACTTTTTTTCATTTCTTGTAAAATTTTACAAAGTCAAAAACACTAAATTCTTGAAAAAAGCCAAAAAAATTACAATTACTCGATTTCGCTGAAATTGTAATATGTAGATATTTGATAGATATTGACTTGAAACAAGTCCAGACATGATTTTTAGGCCCCCTAGGTCGTCTCGAAGGAGGTTGTGGGTTCCTAAAATGGCATTTCAACGAAAATTGGGAAAATTGGGAAAAATGAACGCATTTGGTTTAAATGCAAGTTGATAGTGTATTTTACATAGGTGGCATTGATAATAGGTACCAGGCGCCCCATAATGTCTCACACCCCCTCCCCCGGTGACATTTTGTTCGCAAATGGGTAACATTTGAACCAAACTGACCAATGAGCGTTTGTTTTGTTTTATCAATGTTACCAACTTTTGAGTAAAATGCCACAGGGGTGCCAGATATTATGGGGCACCCGGTATATTGCAAGAAAAACATTTTTCAACCGGAGATGATTCATTTGAGGAGGAAATATGGGAGAAAAAATCGATTTTTTGCAGTTTTAAAGGTGACAAACTACAATAAACAATTCTAAAAAAAAAATGAGGCTGTATATTTAGACTAGGTACAACAATAAATTTTTTTTTTAGAATTGAATCTCTGAAAGGGGTAACCAAAATGGCCTTTAGAAAGCTTAAAATTTCCATTTGACCTTGAAAAAGTGTTCAAATTTTTTAAATCCACGAATTATCTTTGATATTGTCTACTTTTCCTGCAAGTTTGAGAAAATTCGGTTGAAAACTACTAAAAATAGAAATTATTAACCAAAATCCACGTTCAACTTTCCATATCGAACTGAAAATGCTATCTCAGGGATTTTAGATCATAATGACCCACTTCCACGGGATAATTTCAAATTCAAAGGGGGGCCAAATCACCCCTATAAACCCGGCTATGCTCTTTCTCTCTTTTAACAAGTTTCGATTGTGAGAAACAAAAAAAAAGATAAGTTAAAATTAGGTAGGTACTGAATAAGTTTCACTTCAAAATACGTGTTTGGGTATTTTCAGATACAAAATAGGAGCAGGACTCAAAATCCAAATCTGTTTTATTTCCTAATCCAAAAAAATTTCCTTTTTTATTTGAATTAGTCAAATTTCGAGAACATAATAAGTTAATAACGACTAGAACTAGAATTAATTTTTTGAAACAATGCTACTTACCAAATTCAAGATGATGAAAAGTAGATTTACCTACCTAATGGTGGCAGAATTGTCGAGAACCGAAATGAACTCTATGCAAATTATATTTTACCTCCCCTCCTCCCTCCAACAACCGTAAAGAAAATTTTCCAAAATTTATTCATTGTTGATGGAAAATAGATTTCTTATTTAAAAAAAACTTAAATCATGAAAATTAAATTTTTTTAATAATAATAATTCCTAATTCATCTCAAATTCAAATTGGAGCCAGCAACGTGTCCCTTTTGCCCCTCTACCCTCTACAGGTCTGATTAGTGGTCAACTTAGACTTCACTTTTTTACTATTCTTTTTTTGGAACAATATAGAACGCCGTAGTTCTGTTTTTCAAAATTTTATCAGACGATTTTAGATAACATTTTGAGGGGAAAAAAAGGAAACAGAAAATGTGAGGCGATCTGTGAAAGGTACCTTAATTCGGCAAAGCAAATTTTTTAGAAGAGCGAAAAAATCGATTTTCACTTTTTGATGGATTTTGAAAGAACATACTTCCAGCAACATTCCTACAAAACAAATCGGTCCATTGGTTTTTGAAAAAAAAAAAATCTAAAAAAATATGCTTCAAAACCTTAGGAATGTTTTTCTCAAAACATCAGTTTTCTATCTGAAAACTTCAAAGTGGAATATCTCAGCCAATTTTCAACCGATTTTCATTGTTTTTTTAATTACTCAGGAAAAAATTCTCTTTTAGATAGACTAAAAAATCGAAATCGATTTTGCCGAATTAAGGTAGGTACCTTTTTACTGAGCGCCTCACAAATCCAAATCGTTTTATATTTTCAAAATCGAGTATTCAATTGTTTCTTGAATCTGAATCCAAACACGAAATTAATTCGGAATTTGAACCTTACACTAATTCTAGGCCCAGATCTCTAAATAGAGTCCTGAAGATAATAATCGGATTCTGATCCCCCTCCTCCTAGAAATCGAAAAAAAATTTCCAAAATTTATTCATTTTTGCTGGAAAATAGATCTTATTGAAAAAAATTCATCTCAAATTCAAATGGGGGCCTAACAACGTGTCCCTTTTACCGCTTCCCCTCTACAGATCTGATTATAGAGGTCAACTTAGGTTTCAGCTCTGTACTTTTATTTTTTTGGAACAACATAGAATGTTGTAGACTCGTAGTTCAATTTTTCAAAATTTCATCAAACGATCTTAGATGAAATTTTGAAGAGAAAAAATCCAAATTCAGAAACATTTTATATTATCAAAATCTGGTATCCAATTGCTTCTTGAATCCGAATCCAAAGGCAAAATTGGGATTTGAACCATACACTAATTCTAGGCTCACATCTCAAGCTAGAGTCCGAATATGTTGAACAGATTCTGATTTTATAATGAAAAAACATCAAATCTGACATCAACTTTAACCAATACTACGAACTAGAACACATACAACTTCGCTAACCACAATTTCCGAACATCAAAGAACCCATAAAACACCCTCAACCCTTTTTCATCTCGATACGTCGAACAAAGTAACGAAAATAAACATTTTATAAGTTATCAATTATGAACATTTTTATTCATAAAATATAAAAACAATACACGCTATTTTTAATAATTTTTTAATTTAAAAAAACAATGGTTTGTAGGCGGAATTGCTTGTTGGGCGTTACATAGATGCAGCTTCGATCGACTTCCAAATTTGAGCTTCAACTGCGTAGAATGGATTGAAATTTTTTCGTTTATTATGCTAACGGCGATATTTGATTTAACTTCATTAATTTTCTCGATTTTTAGTATTTTCGTTACGATTACAATTTATCCAAATATTGTGTAAGATCGGGTAAGCCTTCTTTCAGTCCCTTACGTTTACGAGTATCCTGTACAAAAAAAAAAACAAGTCAAAATTAAAACATACTCTAATAATTAAATTCGCTTCTCGCAAATCAAATACATTACCTGAACGATGCCGTACGGTCTCGAACCAAGTTCAAGAGGATTACCAGGTAAGATTTGCCAATGATCAAATACGCACTGTGGGAAAGCCTGCCCTCCTGTATTACTACGTAAATCGGCTGTGAAACCTATAAAAAGAATTACGAGATAAAAACTTGCCACTTGTCGATTCAAAACGAGGTAAATTATCGACGATTTTTTAAAAATACATAAATACGATGCAATAAGTATACAAGCTTATCTATCGAATTCGATAATTCAGGCAATCAAGACCATCGTCTCGTTCGTACTCGAGATCAAGTACGCGTTACTAATTGAATCGAGCACCTTATGCCATGTCATATTACATATTTCGACGAAACTTTTACACGAATCGCTGTTATTGCCTAGGCTTCGAGTACATTCTCGTACGATACTCACCGAATGATTCGTTTACAGGCAAGTACGCTTTGACGACGAACATAGGAGTACCGGTGACTTGCATTTCTTCGAAGACGTGTCCACGACGTCTGTTCAACACACCGTAAATTCCACCGACGGCGACTTCGGGGCACTGCGGAATCAAAACGAACAAATCATCAGTATTTATAGGCGATTCCACACCTGAAATATTCCTTTCGGTGAAATTATACCTGAATTTCACACAAATATACGGGTTCCATTAAACGTGGGGCTGCTGTTAGAGCGCAAGCGTATAAACATCTACGAGCCGTTGGTATAATTTGACCACCACCTCTGTGGATAGCGTCAGCGTGTAATGTCACATCGTGGATATTGAAACGTACAGCACGTAAATTTTCTTCGGCTAATACACCCTAAAACAATCAAAAATAGAGGCATTAATACTCTGGAATTCTACGATTATCTAAATCATAGGTAAAATATATCTAAACAAATTCAGAAAAATTCATTAATCACAATAAATTTCATATTGAAACCGCGAAAGAATTTTGTATTTTTCATCATGAAATGAAATTTTCACAAGTTTAATTCGAGATGTCGCTCAGACGTTCTTGGCCATCATTGGAGTAAAACTCCATCTGGTGGAAACCGCGAAAGATTTAAAATTGTATCATCATAGCGACATTTTCACTCGAAAATATGGATATTATAACATCGACATAGATCTTAATAGAATATTCTATCGTACAACATGAATCAGACGCTTCGAGCCATCATTAAGACAGACAATGTCATCTTTCTGGTGGAAACCGCGAAAGATTTAAAATTTTTTTCATCATTAAACCGTTGTTCGACATAATTACGAATGATCATGCAAAATAATATTCAAAATGGAATAATTTATATTGATAAGTTCTAGCTCAGACGTTCTACGCCATCATTGAGATACAATCTCTCTGGTGGAAACCGCGAAAGATTTAAAATACGTTTCATCATAGCAGATTAATATCAATATCTTCAAGATGGAAGAAGCTTAAACCAAAATTATTCTATTGTAGAAAAAAATCGAAATAAAACAGCTAAAAATTGAAAAATTAATATTCAAAGGGCTGAATTTTCGATAAGGAAAATATAAACCAAGAAAAATGGCCTTCTGATCTTTGTTTCCATATCATGAAATAATTTCTACTTCCTCATGACAAGGAATTTTTCATGCACAGACATTTGCAGCAATAATTACAATAAATCGATTATAGAAAATGAATAACAAAGAAGGAAAATCGAGAAACCTTAACGATTAGCTCAGATCATTTCATGCAATCATTAAATACTTCTCGTGCAAACCACGAAAGGCATCAACCTCTCCACCAAATCATCACTTCATAATAAACGTGTTGTCATCTCGCCACCGGAGACTACACATTCATCAAAATCATTCTATCGTGAGCAAAACCATGAATAAAATTCATAGAAACAATTTCTAGATCACTATAAATGCATTAAGCCATCATTGGAGAAGCACTCCATCCGGCAGAAACAGCCAAATATCATCACAGAGACATTTTCACAGGGAAACGTTGCCCTAGAAAAAAATCAAATGCAATACATCGAGATTCAAGACAAATGCTGGTAGGCTATTCTATCGTTTAACATGATTCAAGACACTTCGAGCCATCAAGACAAAACAGTGACATCTTTCTGGCTGAAACCGCGAAAGATTTGAAATCATTTTCACAGGCTGTCAAACAAAATCTCAAAACCAAAAAGCAAGAGTTTCGCAGGATGCACGGCAGCTCTTTTTTGAATGAAAAATATACCCCTCCCCAAATCACGCTTTCTCAAAAAATTGTTACGAAAATGTCAAAAAAAATCATAATACAAAAAAAAAAACAGAAATTTTTTCAAAAAATTAATAAATTCAAATATTAGTGATTTGACGTTGAAAAAATTTCCCATTTTGTTCAATTTTCACTCGAATGACAGGGTTTCAAATTTGAAAAAAACTGGAGATTTAACCTAACTGAACCCAAACGCAAGACTTTTGCGGGATATCAGGAGGTTCAAGCAAGAAGCAGATCTTTTGCAGGCAAGGCAGGAGTGTTAGACAGCCTGTTTCATTATTAAATAGTTGTTCGGTGCAAAAAAAAAAACATGATTTTACAAACTAATATTCAAAATTAAATTTAATTTCAATTAATTTTGGCTCAGATGGTGAAAGCAATATCATACGAATCGGTCTCGTATCAACGAAAAAGAAACTAATCAAACGGAGGCAAACAATTCATCATAGCAACACTAGAAACACGAGACAACCTAAATAGAATATTTTCGACTTGAAAAATACAACTCAGTAATTTAAATTCTAATCAAAACTCAATTTCCATGACGCCCTTGAACATCATAGAAATCGTTTTCAGTTGGAAAAACGAATACTTCATCACAGCTGATCGAAATTATTCGATCGTACAAGCAACAAAAATACTCAAAATTAGAATTTCGAATTTGAAACATCAAGTTATTCAATTCATAGAGCATACAAATGAGATAACCTAATATTACTAATTTTAGCACAACTGTTCCAAGCCATCATCAAGATTCAATCTCTCCGGTGAGAACTACAAAAGATTCAATATACGTTTCATCATGACAGAGCATCAATATCTTCTTCACAATGGAAGAAATTTCGACAAAAATTATTCCCAGAAAGACATCTTGAAATTGGGAAATGAAACTCAGACGCTTGAGTTTTCATCAAGGAAAGTAGTAAACCACAAAAAATGATCGTCCGAATACTGACTATTGTGACCATGACATAATTTCAACAAAATTCTTCCTCATGGCAGGAAATTTTCAATAGAAGTATCTATAAAATTAACTCAAAAACAAAATACGAGAAATAACCGCAACATAAATCAAACATTTTTCACATGGAATATTTAACTCAGATTGTCTAGAATTTTTATCATTGCACAAAGTTGTGACGCATTTTTCACTTTTCAGATACTCTCCCCCGAATTATTTCATCACAGTTACATCGAAATAATTTCATCTTAAACTTATCAATATCGAAAACTTTGAAGTAGAAAAAGATCGAAGTAAAATCTTCGTACCAATGTACCAAGATCAATTATTTCCGATGGAAAATACAACAATCAAAATATTCTATCATCGAAGCTACATAAAAATTTCTACCAGGTTCAAATCAATTATGTACTTTGAACTAGAATAGGGGAAATGGCCCAGTTATTTTACCCCCTTAAGCGTAATTTTTGATATAACTACCAATCTAATGAAGCTAGAAAAAAAAACTAAATATCTCAATCTAATCAGCACAACGTTCTCGACAATTTCCCATAAAAATTAATTTTTTCTAACATGACTAGGTTGTCCAAAAAAAAAATTGTTTCCGAAAAATTTGAGTTCGCAGTATATTTTTACCTCCCCCCCCTCCCCCTTCATCATATGTTTGTGGTTTAGACGCGGACATTTTTCGTTTTGAAGTGAAATCCATCAATTAATTGTGAAAAAACAATGAAAATTCATTTTTAAGGGCCTCTTTTTTCCTAGAGTCCACACCCCTTTTCAAAAAATTCTTCATCACTGTACCTAAGGCTCCAATTGAAAAATTTTTCAAACAAAAGTTGTAGATTAAGATCCTCACAATAATTTTGGTTATTATAAAAATTTTGATTACACCCCTTCTACCCCCTAAATTTTGAATAATATTTCCGAAAATTATGTATCATGCAAAATTCAAGGGGTGGGAAGAGTGCAATCGAAATTTTTGTAATAACCAAAATTATTCCCAAGATCTCAATCTACAACTTTTGTTTGAAAAATTTTTCAATTGAGACCTTGGGTACAGAAATAGGGAGGTTTTTTCAAATGGGGGGAGGGGGTGGACCCTAAGAAAGTGGGACTTGAAAAATGAACCCATAAATTTTATCACGTTTGCTAAATTCATTAATCAATTGCGAAAAAACAATGAAAATTAATTTTTTAAGGGCCCCTTTTTCCCTAGAGTCCACCCCTTTTTCAAAAACCTCTCTATCCCTGTACCTAAGGCTCCAATTGAAAAAATGTTCAAACAAAATTTGTAGACCAAAATCCTGGGAATAATTTTGGTTATTATAAAAATTTTGATTGCACCTCTCCAACCACTTCAATTTTGAATAATATTTACGAAAATCATGTATTATGCAAAATTGAAGGGGTGGGAGGGGTGCAATCGAAATTTTTGTAATAACTAAAATTATTTCCAAGATCTCAATCTACAACTTTTGTTTGAAAAATTGTTCAATTGAGACCTTAGGTACAGAAATAGAGGTTTTTTGGAAATGGGAGGGGAGGGGGGTAAACTTTAGGTGAAAGTGAGGCTTGAAAAATGAAACTACGTTTTTCTTAGATACGTTCTAGATTACGAATCAAATCATAAAATCGCTTTTACCCTTTTCGATCGTAGGGAATTTGAAAAAAATTGGGAGGTGGGGGGGCGACGAACCCACATTTCCTCATCAATTTCATAAGAAAATTCGTAAAAACATTGAGCACAGTAAAAACAGTCTCAGAGTCAAAAATCAAACAATAAAAAATATTGCTCTCCAAGTCTATTGTATCGAAAAATAGTCATATTAATCGTCGGACATGTCAAATCGTTATCCAGCACAAGGAAGTGAATTTTTGAGAAATTTGAAGGGGGGGGGGGGGGGGGG
>FIZU01060083.1:0-19541 GCA_900064475.1 Pseudococcus longispinus
TTTGCCGGTACAGCGTTTTATAATTTCCGAAATTTCGTTTTTTCACTCCACCCTAGCGTACATTCATCGCCGAGCGCAACGCGTGGGAAATGTCAGCGTTGCGCTCCTTCGATACTGCCAACTTTCAACGCCTCGAGGGTCCAGTTAAAATCATCCGATTGGGCTGAAATTTTGAGAATTATATTTTCTCACGCGAATGAACATTTTTTGAGCGCGCGTGGAAAAATCCGGAATTTTATCTATTTTTCCATCGTTTCAATTGCCACCCTAATGCGCGTAGGTAGTTACCTATTACCTACGCGCTCGTTTGACGGTAGGCAAGTAGGTACTAATAGGTTATACTTCGTATCTCTTGGTTTGTTTGCATTTCGAACGAAAAATGTAATTTCATTTGGAGAGCTGCTACGCAGCGTCCAGCAACGGTACTACCTATTGCTGTTTCTGACTGCGCTGGATCGACATGTTACGCGTGATATTCGCGTTGGAATTACATTTCGATTCGATAGTTTGATAATTTTCTTTAATTTACTCGCTAGGAAATTCGTTTCGTCGGTTTCTGGCTGGTGGGGAAAGGCTATACCTAGGCGGCAGTTCTCTCCGACAATCGGTTGATTTTGTAGTTGATAACTGATAAGGAGCCGGCGCGCCGCGCCGCGCCGCGCCGGTCCGAAATCGGATACCCACGCGTACGCGATTCCTAATTCGTAACGAAATCCGAATCCAAGTACCTACTCGTAGGAGCAGATACGTGCAAATTCGCGCATCGAACTCGTACTTTTTACCTATTGGTCTGTTCGCTTACGTACCTAAACTACGAGTACCTACGTTATGATTATTGCAGACTCCGGCAACATTCGAAAAGCCAGATCTCGGAGCATCGTGCGACCGTTTGGATATACGATGCTCGGTAGTTGAGGTAGCCAACGATTACACGAAACGTAAACACGTGTTGCGTTTGAATGCTCCTTCAGTCGGCACCGAATTACTACTTCAAGCTCAAGACGCAACTTGCATGGGCGAATGGGTGAGAGTATTCCAAGAGCAAGCTACCGTACCCGTCACATCCGTCGAACCGGCGGTGAGTTAACCGATACGAGATTTATTTACGTAAGCCGTAATAACGTTTTTAATTACTTTCCGTTCGTCCCGTCGCAGTCGACCAATTTCGGTACGAGCGTGTCGCCCAGCGCGTGCAACAAGACGTTGCGTAAGTTGGCTTCGCTTAGGACCAGATCGCCGACCGGAGATGTGCCGTCCAGTAAATCCAAAAAACCGATGCCCAATGGTGAGTGTAGACGACTAGACGAACGTAGCTTTTGCTTTTTTCGTATAGGTAGGTATTAGGTAACCTCCTGCGACTTGCGACTCGGCGCAAAAATCCGCTTATTTCGACGGTCGCGCGCGCTGAAAGTGCGCGTATCGTTTGCTTTTTACAAAAACAACCGAACGCATCTCGTTGAATAACCGTTAGAAAGTGAATTTACTTCGTTTGTAGATGGAAAAGGTGTTTCAGACTTGGGTCCGACGCGACGCGACGTAACGTATCGCTTAGTGCTCTACATACTACATAGGTATTTACTCGGTTAGGTATTGCGGGAGAACGGGACAATATGAAAGCTCGCTAGTTAGACACGTCGGTCGCCACGCATATGGCGCGACCAAAATTTCGCCAAAAGTTGAGTTTTATCTTGTTAACGAACACGCGGTAGGTATATCTCGATCAAATCGATCGCATTATCTGGACGGGTCTGGTGCGATTAAAACTGATTACAAGGTTTTCAAACGAGTGTTTTGGAGAATTTCAGCGTCGTCGTATATATTTCCCGTACTTATCAACAATTTTTGTTTCGTCGCGATTGGTCGGATGACTGAAATTTGCACGAGTATGCCAACAGCCGCGCCGGCGAAATACGAACAGATGTTAAATTTTTGCAATAACTCGAACGTATAGGTACCTTCTTCCTGATTTCAGATAGTTGGAAATTATCGAACAAAAAAAAAAAATTTGAAATCTTTAACGACTACCTAATTATTTATTTGCATTTTCGAAAAGTACCTAGAGAAGAACTACCTAGGTAGGTACCATAAGATAACATATCTGAAAAAAAATGATGAAATTTTAATTTACCACGCGACGCCGCGCCGCGCCGTTAAAATTCTCCAAAATACATTGTCCGGTAGGCTTGGCACCTATTTGTAAATTTTATCACGTAAATATTGTAATCGCGAATACGAGTACCTCTACCTACCTACCTACCTACCTACCTACCTACCTACCTACCTACCTAACTACCTACAAATACCGGCGTTATGGTTTGCCGTCAGATTATCAACAAACGTCGCCGAAAACGAAAACGTGGAAGAACAAGATGGCGAAACAATTTCGTAAAATTCAGCCCGGCGCTAATTCGCCGGTATCTTCGGCAGCTGCGACTTATCCGACCGGCGCAACTATCGGCGTTCCGTTGGAACTTTGCCCTAACGTAAGTGAATTTAAAGCTTCGCTTCGAATTACTCGTACGTTGGTCATTATTCGACTACGTGTAAAATGATGATTTTAATCCGTAGTCCACATTCTCCGAGTACGTTCCTTTGATCGTTCAAGTATGTACGAGCATCGTAGAGGCCAAAGAATTGGAAATTATCGGAATTTACAGGTCTGTAGTGCTAGCACGAGTGTGCTCCGAATTGTGTAGCTGTAGCTGTAACTGTAACTGTTACTGTAATGTGTACCCAACTACCTATACCTAATTGTGTACGTATGTGGAATGCAGGGTACCTGGGAATACTGCAGCCGTCACGTCGCTAACCGAAGCGGTAAATCGCGGATTAGAAATGACAGCGCTGGATCAAGATCCTCGTTGGTCTGACGTGAACGTTATCTCGAGCCTATTGAAATCGTTTTTCCGTAAATTGCCGGACGCGCTGTTAACCTCCGAACTGTATCCAAATTTCATCAAATCGGACGCCATCGAAGATGCCATCCAACGTATGATGGCCATTAGAAAACTGGTTGGTACTCGCGACGCTGTACGTGTCCTACTGCTAATATATGTACATACACCCCGTGTAGATTCGTACGGCCCGGCCACTAGTCGGCTCTTGCGCTATATAGCGAAAAATCCAGCTTTATGATACGCGTATGTACGAGTACCTAGCTACCTACGTACGAGAACGAGTATTACTCGTACTTATGGTAGCGGATAATTTTGATATTCGTACAAGTGGGGTGACTTTGATTTTGCGGGGTGGCATTGATAGTCGCGTTTTCGTTTAGTTGTTTTATTTCGCTATACCGAGGCTTTAAAACGTCAAAATGTCATTTTTACGGATCCTATGTGCTGGTGGACGTATCCCCGCTACTTTTTTTTCGGTCGAGCGCATTTCAACAGTCTTTTATCATTCAGTTTTAAATTTACAACAATTTCGAATTTCGGTGAAAATTTATCAAAAAAAGACACGGTCAAACTTCTAACGCTACAGCTTTTGCGATAAGGACTGCGAGGTAACTTCGATAACGACTTTTTTTTTTTTTTTAATTTCAATTCGGCGTTGTTTTTTTATCACAATTCGAGGTTCTGCGATATCGTAGTGTGTTTTTGTTTTTTTTAAATTCAATTACAGACCGATCTATTTTCGTTATCATTTTTTTATTTTAATTCGCGACTACCGGGCGTATATTTAATTCTTAGTCGCTGATGTTACCAACATACAAAACTTACCAAAAGAAATCCCTTCAGGATGATCGATGTATTCCTTATCTATAAGAATCAATTCGTTCTTTCGGTTTTGATTTAGAAAATTTTTCACAATTTTTTGAAATTGATTCTTATAGATAAGGAATACATCGATCATCCTAAAGGGATTTCTTTTGGTAAGTTTAGTACGTTGGTAACATCAGCGACTAAGAATTAAATATACACCCGGTATTATAATCATTTCAAAATCGGGCTCGTAAAACCGCTACATTTCACGAAAAAAAATGTTTTTCGCTCTTCTTTTCGCTTTTTATTCGCTTATTTTTCAATTTTATTCGTTTTCAAAGCGTAAAATTCAAATTATCAACGTGACCCCAAAACGCGTATAATTTTGATAGCTCTTAAAAATGTTAATATCCCCGCTGTTAATTGACTTAAAAGTTTGGGAAAAAAATATTTAGAGCCCCCGAAGTGACCCTTATCAACTGCCGAAGCCACGTCATTGTACCTTGTAATGCGGCTTGTAAAACGACCAAAAACGTGGGAAAATTTTCAAAGTCACCACACTCGACGGTACCTACGAATTATGATCGAGTGTTAGGGAGATGTCGACGCGACGCAAATTTGCTTTTGCGCGCCTTTTTTCAGCGCGCGCAGCTACGACGCTGCCGTACCGGGCATTTATATTTATATAGGTTTCCCCGCGCCTGCTCAAACGTCAGCGACTTGTTTCTGCGCAGGTTCACGATTTACCCGATCATAATTTCGAAACGTTGAAGTATTTGTTGCTGCATTTGAAGAAAGTAGTCGCCAATTCGGCCGTCAATAAGATGGAGGCTAGAAATTTAGCGATTGTTTTCGGGCCGACGCTGATCCGCAGCGGAGATGATATGTTCACCATGGTTACTGATATGAGTCACCAGTGCAGGATTGTGGAATCGTTGTTGTCTCACGTGAGTACCGAGTAGTTGGTACTCGTACCTACTGTCTTACGTACAAATATGTACGAGTATTTGCAACCGATGCACCGTGGAGAATTAACTCGCGCTTTTCAAACGGCAGGTCGATTGGTGTTTCGGCGACGGCGATGTAAACGAACTGAAAACCAGCATTCCAGAAACCAACTCCATTCCCGAACTCGAAGCGACTAGTTCGAATCATACGCTATTGCTGGGAAATATCCGTAAAGTAGAAGGTAGGGAATACGAGACGAGCTACTCGTATCTAGGTGTAGGTAGCTACGAGCGTGTTCTATCAAGTTGTAACGCGGTCTCTTTCAGAGTGTATGCAATCTCCGACGACAGCCAAAGATTTCGTATCTACCATTATTGGCGCTGCAAATAGAAAAATGCACAAAACATCGAAGCATTTGATTGGCAGTAGTGTCGGTGTCGGTGTCGGCGGCGGCGGCGGCGGCGGCGGCAAAAAGTCGACCGCCACCGCCGCCACCGCCGCTTGTACCAGTTACGTGATGAACAGCCGCTCCGAAGATGTGCCGGATTCGATGGTCGCCGCCGTTCCGGTTAGTATTTTTTTTCTTACGCGAGTACAAATAGTGGCCGTTCGTAAGCTGGTAAAGTTAATTTTTTCTGGTTCGCTCGCCCGCAGAGTATACCAGTCGTAACGAAAAATTCCGAAAAGAAAGCCATCGCGCAGGTCGAACCTAAAACCGATAATATCGGCGTGATTGGAAACGAAAGAACCGATCGTGATGTCGAATCGTCGCGTCAGGCGTCAGGTAGATGACCATCGCCATCGTCGTCACCACCACCGCTACCACCGCGTATACCTACTTAGCTGATAGCGCTTATTTATTTTGTAGATGTCGAGCGGGATGGTAACAGCGCGAACGAAGACCAAGTATCGTGGACGTATCCTAAATTATCGGCTGAAACGAAGGAACGCATTAGAAAGTACGTATTTGTTGATTGATTCGATAGTACCTACTTGGCATAGCCTACGTAGTTAGGCCTACGTAAATACACCCGTACCCGATATCCATCCGCCCCTAGGTATACGTACGTAGGTAGGTAGGTATATGCTTATATTTTACTCAAATCGATTAACTACGGTGCCGCCGTCGAGTAGATTCGAAGAAGAAACGGAGGCGCTGTTGCAACGTTGCACAAATCCGAGAAGACTCAGCGGCTGTATTTCGGAAGAAACTGAAAAGGAGAAAACACTGTGCAAAAACGATCGAATGATTCACGATAGTCCGCCTCCTGTAGTCGTGACCAGACGAAATTTACCCAACGTTTGCGCGAAAAATTTCGGACCAGGAGCAGCCGACGACGGTTGCAAGAAATCACCTCGCACCGGCCTTTTCGTTCGGGTGAGTTCATCTTTCGAGTGTTTGGCGTCGACGTGGATTCGTACTTATACACTCGTTGGCCTATTTTCACTTTTTTAGAATAATTCGAGAGAAAAATCTACGTCGTTGGAATCGTTGAACAGAACGGGCAGACCTTCGAGTCGGCACTCGGACGATGGTAAGAAACCATAATTTCGCTCCTATCTATCTTACGTTAGTAATTTTGGTACTTAATGTACGTAGGTACCTACCTACCTACCTACCTACCTACCTATGTAGAATTATCGACGTACGTATTCGCTTCGTTACGTACACCGCTCGTTTGCGCCGACGTCCATTTCCATCGTTTAATTTAGCTTGCGAGAGTGGATCGATATCGCAATTGAACGAAGATTTTATTCAAATACCAAATACGAAAGCTATCATTTTAAAGAATGCCCCGAATGCCCTGTCTCCTCCCCCCCCCCCTATTATAAAACTTTATTTTTCGAGCGCTTTTTCCATCCTATTTCTTCGGCGCTATCCGGAACCGCTACATATCTATTATTCAAAGCGCCACTATTCCGCGTCTATTCCAAATACTGAAATTGTTATTACAACATTTCGTTCGAAATTTGATGTAGATTTTGTCCTCCAGATTTTTTTCTGCTAGCTTAGGAGGAGGGAGTGTTTTTCAGTTTATTCGTACTCCGCGCATAAGTGGCAATTGTTCATTGTTGGTACTTACGAGTATTCCGTTATTTGTGTAGCTGGTACGTGGTACGGATCGACTTGAAATACCATTTCCCTCTTTTCAGTTGAATTTCTCGAAAAAAAAAAGTTGAATGATTTTTTGAACAGTCTGTAAATGAGTAGGAAATTTTTAAGATCATCGCGTGAAATGCAGCACCAGCGTGACGGAATTAACTCGCTTTCTTCGTCCTGGTAAATACGCCGCATATTTCTACATATAATAACCATATCCTGTATCTCTCGTATGTAGCGTAGGTAATACGGATGTACGAGTTGGTATACGTACGAGTATGCGTATACTACTATCCTATTAAGTAGAAACAGGTAATTTAGACTTGGGCAGAGATTCGCGTTCGACGTGCACATTGGCGCGTGAGTGGTGTTGCCTCCTGTTGGCTATGATTATACGTATTTGCAGTTACGCTTAATTAAGATATTAAATGTACCTACGCGATACGCGTAGGGTTATACCTACTGGTGTCATACACGTACCTATATATACTGGTAGTTACATTAGTGCTTGTTGTACGACCTACGAGTACGAGTATCGTGGTACAAGTACATACTTGTACATTGTAGACTACACATTCGTACGATGCACGATTGCGCAAAGCATTTGCGCTATGCTGACGTGCTGACGTGCTGTACACGTAGTAAACTACTGAAACAGATGAATTTTGTGTAGGCCGATCGCGCGGCTGGACTTTGGCTAAGTACGCTATGGAAAAACGAACAATGTCGGATGATGTCTCGTCGAATCGTAGCAACAAAAAAAAATGAGGTAGTAGCGGCGTTACGACTTACGAGTGTTGCTATCGGCGTGTGTTGTGTGCGAACTGCCAATTTACGCGTACAAAATCACGTACAAATGCGTGCCATAAATTATAATACGTAACTTAGTTAGTAACTACCTAGGTAGCAAGTACCTAGCTACCTACCAGTTTTACCAGTCAGTAACGGTTGCAACGAAGGATCGAACCACTATCCCGTTTCAATTTTTTTCCAGCCTCGCGTTAAATAGCAATAAGTCAGAGGGCGAGGAGGCTAGGTTAGTGAAAAGGAAAGTACGTAATTTGCCGTCGGATTCGAGGAATATAAACGCTATCGTGCTAGATAGTCTGGATCGTGGGTGTGTGTAAAATTCGACGTCACTAGTGGAACGTGTGTTGTACACCAATTCAAACTACCTAGTACGATAGCGTTTATATTCTTTGGTCGGGTTGAAAAAAAAAAAAAACAGTTATTCGGATGGCGAGGGAAAGGAGGTTACCGAAAAAAAGTACTTTTAAGTAAAATTGAAAAAAAAAAAACGTGAAATCGGGAATGCGTTCGGGGTTTTTTGAATAAAGAAACAAAAGAAGTCGAAAAATCATTACCACATTACCTAAACAAAACAAATATAAACGAGCAACCCTCCTCTCTCCGAATAAATATCGAAATTACTCTTGAAATTAAAAAAAATTTACATTCGCGGAATTGATTTTATTTTTGATTTTGTATTTTTCAACTCCTACTTACGCGCTGGAGATTCCTTTTCAACGACGTTAATAAAATTGCATAGCCAGTTTGCCGTAAATAAATCTTACGAGACTACGTTTTGATTTTTTGTTACGGAAACAAAAAAAATCAAAACGTCGCAACATTACCGAAGCAAAATAAATATGATTAACCCCCCCCCCTCCCCTCTTCAAACGAATATCAAAATTACACTTCGAATTGAAAGATATATACGTCTTATAAATTCGCGGAATTGGTTTCTTTTTTGCTTTCGTGTTTTTCAACCCGTACGTACGCGCCGGAGAATCCATCTCATCGACGTTAACGAAATTGCATAACCAGTTTGCCGTAAATAAATCTTAATTTTTGAATCGGGTACTGGTATGTCGTAAATGATGGGAAAATATTGAAATAAGGGTAGAGATCCGGCTCAACGGATTAGAAAAAAGCTCTAACCCGGTTTACTCGAGTTTGAGGAAGGAAATTTAGGGAAGACCGTTTTTTCTTAATTATTTTTCGACAATTTTGCGAATAATAAAGAATTACCGCAAAAAATCGCCGAATAAAATTTTATAAAAGCGAATCCACTTTTGTTTTTTTTTTTCTTCAAAAAAAAAAAACCAAGGACTCGTGATCTGAGGAAGTGAGAACACCGATACTGACATTGGTACGCGTCTGCGCCTTACAATACCTAACCGGCTGGCTAACTACGTAATGATTAGCTAACATGCCTCGTTACTAGGTAGCTATTTGGTAGGTAAAATATCTATTTCTGCCGCCGCTACCTAGACGTAAACTGATAATGATAGGTCTACAGTCTACACGTATGTGCGATGTATGCGCGTGTACGTTACATTGGCTGCTAATTGCTCGTGCGTTGCGCAAAACGTGCCATACACATATCGCACCATCGCACCAACGCTGCGATAACACGACAATCCGAAAAAATAAGACGATGGAACTTTTTCGAGTCGTTTTGTTATTGCGACGAGTGCGCGTATGTCTGTATTAACGTACGCCGGAAACGGCATGCATGTGACGCGTACGAGTACAAGACGACGCGACGGACGTTCATTTTCATTCGTAGTCATAATAGCCTATTAACAACACGCATCTGGACTAAACTGGACTAGCCTAAATCGAACGAGAGTGAATTAACGCTTTTCCCTCTCCCGCGCTATAAATAATGCCATAAATGTTACTTTCTAGCGTACCTACCTCGGTTATACGTGCGGGCTATTACTCGTATTTATCGAGGAATAAAAATGTCGCTACCTACTTCGTAACTAACTACAACATTACTACCTACCCACTACCCACTACCCGTGGGCCATGGTTGTATAGCTACACCTACTTACCTGTCCATTTACCAAGATGGTTTCTGTACAGATGCGGCGCAATTTCTTATTTTCATTCGCCCTCGAAAGAAAAGAAAAAAGTAGTCAGCTGTAAAAGTAAAGGTAGGTCGGTAGGTAGAGGTACCTACTACCTACCTACATATGTTTATGCGTAGCCGGCGCGGTAGAGTATCATTCGCGTCGCTCGGCTCGTTTACTTTTCACAATGGTCGCACTTTCGCGCACCTACCTACCTACCTACCTACCTAACGTACTCTTATTACTTGTGTAAATACCTAAATAAGTTGAAATTACTCGTACTAGGTGTATAGGTAGGGTGAAGTTGCCTAAATCGTACCACTCTCGGTATAGCAAAATCTAACGGCGAGCGACGCTTTTGGCAATTAAAATAGGAAACTAGATGTCAATTAATGACAATTTAAAAAAAATTGGTCAGATTTTCTCCAGTAATCCCCAAGTTATCAGCGTTTAAAGAAAAATTGAAATTACGATCTAATATTTTTTTTTCAAACCATGTTTTTGTAAATACCTCGTGATGGGGGGAAGTAATTTTGTTCTCATTTTGTAGAACAGAGATTTTTAAATAATTTTATTTCAAAAAGTACGAAATTATCACGTTTTTACCCAATGTGTGATAAATTTCAAAAATTGCTGCTAGTTGCCCAAATCGCACCTCCAATTTACCTATACTTGAAAGGAAAAAAATTTTGGGAGGTTAAATTTTTGTTAGAATTTTCTATTTTTTGTAAGTACGATTTTATAATTGATGAAAATTTATTCGTTCGACGCGGGATCGTCCTAGTTCCAATCTGCTCTAACTCCAAAATTTTCAAAAAAGTATTTTTTGGCGATTTTGGTGGATTCGCCTCGGCCAATCTTCCAAAAACGTCAAAAAAAATGTCGAGGCCTCGTAAAGTAATACGAAATGCTTCGAACTACAAGTTTTACAACGTATTTCTTACGGTACGATTTCGGAAACGGTTTCCTAAATCGTACCTTTTTGAAATTTTTACGCGAATTCGAATACCTCCTAAAATTTCCGAGTTGGAAATTTGAGACCGCTTTCATTAGGTGCGCAAAGGTTTGCTCTACATTTTGAAAAAAAAAAAGGTCGAAAAAAGATGAATTTTGCGCTGTACAGATGAAAAAAAACAAAAAGTGGTACGATTTAGGCAACCTTACCGGCTTACCCTATATACCAAATCGTGAATCACGAATGAGGCGCCTACTTCGGTACGTGGCACCTATCTTATAATTTCTCGCGATACACCCCTCCCCTCTTCCTCCTCGATTTACGATTGATAACATGTTGCGTATGTAGTTTCGAGTACTCGGGCACTTACCACGTTGGTATTTCTATTCGCACCTATTTACCTACCTAATGATTTTGTTTTTCTTTCTTTATCACGGATATTAGGTTGCGACTTGTTGATGACGCTGACTTCGACCTTTGACAAGAAATTGAAATCGTTGTCGAACGACACGTCGTTGTGCGAAAAATCTGACGAAACACTTTCGAAATCGCAATTCGTCAGTCGTGTTCAAGCCGACAGAAATTGCTCTTTTCGCGATCCCAGCTTGCATAGAAATGTGGAAAAGTGGTGTAGAATGGATACGATTCGAGTGAGTACTACCGAGCTTTATTAAAATACGCATTTCATCTCTTAAAAATTATCTACGTACCCTACAGGGGTGGATGGGCGCTGAAATGATTACCGGGCAATAGGGTATAGTCCGGCGTCCTAAAAGTCTCCCCATCCCCTCGATTCTCTTTAGTCCGAAAATCGGTTTCATTTAATGAAGCGCGTAAATTTTACAAAAACAGAAGCTCGAAAGCTGATATTTCATCATTTTTTCCACCTTTTGTACGAATTTATAAAAATCGACATTCGATATTACGATGAACTTTCGATATTTCAACGTAACTATAGACACTCGGTTCGTAGGTCGCCCGAATTATCAAAACCTTCGTTATTTTGCCAAAGAAAGCGGTTTTATTAAACCCGAGCGAAGCGAGAGCGAAAAATTTTTCAACAAAGTTGATCTAAAAGCTGCAATTTTGTGGAAAAAAATTGGAATAATTCTGTACGGAATTTCTAAAAATACGGACGCGGTTTTATTAAAATAAGAATTCCGAGGTATCGAACCCGAGCGAAGCGAGTGCGAAAATTTTTGCCGAAAAAAAAAAGTTGAAAAGTTGAAATTTCATCATTTTTGTTAATCGATATATGGACAGGCCCATCCGCCCCCGGTTCCCTATAAGTACCTACTTAGATAGCTAGCTAAAGTCTTAGGTTAATATTGATTGACTGAAACCGACTGTCGACTGTCGCGTGTGTGCGATTGATTTAGAGAACGAATACGAACACTACGGACAAAGAGAACGATCAGCACGTCGAGGAGAAAGAGAAAAAAGACGTGGACGAAAAAGAGAAGCGCTGCGCAACGTGCGGCTGCTCCGTCGCGCATTCGGAGGCGATACAGCAAAATTGCGACAATTGGAAACGATCGGTACTACAAGAAACGCATTTGCAGCAGAACCGAGGCGCGTGCGTGAAACGCGGCGACAGTAAACTGTTTTACAGTAATTCGGTGAAGCTGCGCAGATCGGGCTCGTTGAAAGAAGAAGGCGCGACGATAAAATTACGCCGATCGGGCTCGTTGAACAAATACGAACCTAGCACCAAAGTTTCGAAATTCGAATCGCTGATGTTGACCAAAAATGCGGACGCTATTAAATTGCGAAGAGGGGATTCGTTGACGAAAAGCGAAAAAACCGAAACCAATTTGAAACGTAGACAACACGCGCACGCCGAAAGTAATAGAAAAATTCGTGGCGGCGGCAACGGCGGTGTTTGCTGCGGCGCCGGCGCCGACAAGGAAGGAAAATTGAAAAGACGCAACGGCGTCAACAAATGTCGTAATATCAAACGGAGGCATACCGTAGGAGGAACCAAAGATTTCGATAAAGTATCGTGGCTACACAGCTGCCAGCAACGCGGCGTGGCCGGCACCGACGCCGGCCAAACGGATAAGGAAAATCGCAGAGAAAGACGCACCAGTTCTCCGGATCTCAGCGCAACCAAAGCGGCGGCTGGCGCACCCGATTTCCTAGTCCAAGTCGTCGTTCGGCCCACCAGTTTTATCGCGGCCACCACCGATCCGAATTTCGTGTCCAGACTGCTGAATATACCGCTCGAGTCTCACGTGTGACGAAGCGACGGTACCACTAGCCAGCAATCACGCGTAGGTTAGCTTAGGTACCTCTAGCTACGTCTTTTTTCCACGTCGTAATCGCGCGTACGTATAGCATAAAATGCCGTCCTATTACTTCCTCCTCTTTTTTTTCCCCCCTTCATTCCTTTTGTAATCCAAGCTAGTCTTTCTCTTTACACGTAATTACACGTATATGTACCTATTGTAGAGTTTTTACTCGAGCGACGGCGTGTTTTCTTTGCGTTTTGTCTTCTTATCCGACTCGGAGTAGAAGAGTAGAAGAGTAGAAGAGTAGAAAAGAGAGGTTCAGTCCACCTAGTACGATATACATTTATAAAGGTGCTTACCCTCGCCACGCCTCGTATAATTCTGATTTTTGCGACGTAATTTTTCGGCCAATCGGGGTGGGGTGTACTTATACTTACCTAGTTGTACGTACTCGTAGGTATTTTCTGTACCTAACCTATTTGTATCGGATGCGATTCGTTTTAATGTGAAATGCAGTTCATCCTGCTGCGCCGCGCCGCGCCGCACCGCGCCGCCGCGTGTAGTCTCTGTATGTACCGATACCTAGGTATTTTCCTTTGTACGAGTATGTTCGCGATACGGTACGCGTGTGGCGTGCGTACTATTTTGTTCCTATTATTTTTACTTCCCCGCGTAATGTACCTATCTACTTGTAACTCGGGTACTACGTCATGCGTTGCCTATCTACATCTACCCAACATTCGTACGCGTATTTGTCTGCAGTAATTACCTACCTACGTGGCGTACCGAGGGATGTTAAAATGCGCGCGCATTTTGTTTTTGTTTGAAAATTCGTTGCGGTACGATGGGCTTTGGACTATAAAATAACGAAATGAACAATTCTTGTAAAAAAAAAATATGTAGGCATTTGCTCAAATATGCGCTTTCGAGTAGTTGTCCGTAACATTCTTAGATGTACTCGTGCCTGCCTGCCTGCCTGCCTACCTACCTACCTACCTACCGTGATTGGGCGATACTTTGAACACCTTTTGATACATTTTGTCGCGTAGACCATCGAATTCTTGGATTAGAATTTTGAGCTTCCTGTTTAGGATAGTACAAAACCTCTTTTAGTTCGCTCAATATTGGAGCTCGAAGTGTGTTGGAAGTTACCGCACTAGTTTGGCTAACTTTGAACGTCCCATTTTTTTCACGTGTCCAATTTTTCACATAAAAACTAGTCAGAATACAAAGTTTTAGCTCAGTTTTAGCCAAATCGAACAGCTGAAGGCGAAGCAAAGTTGAAATCTAGAATTTTTTGCGACATCTTAATTTTTTCTAACCCGCGACGCGTTGCTAGAATAACTTTGTGATAAAATTTTAGACGCTCTCGCTGATGGAGATCCTATATTAGTACCCACTATCCAAAAAACGTATTAAAGCAGATTTTAAATAGTTTTCGATGTTACCCCCAGCGTCCAAAATACGAATTATCTTAAAAACCATCAACTTTGGTATATAAGTAAGATTGGTTCAAATTGAAGCCAAACGTCCACCAAATTGATATTTCAGCATAGGCCTTTAAGAAATTCGTAGTTGTTTCATTGTAAATTTCAACTCGAAGGTATTTTTGGAAGCTGAAGTACACCCTTAATACATTGTTGGCGAAAGCGCGTTAAAACGAAAAAGTTACGGTGTTCGAAGTACCTACGAGTATGTAGGTAACGAAGGCCTACATGAAAAAACCGTTGTCGGCCCGAGTCTAATTAAAAACTCGCGACCAAACAAATACCTATCGAATAGGTATTGTAATTAGGCGCGAGTACCTACGAGTATATCTATACAGCACGCGGTATACGCGTATACATTATGTAAGTACGCGTATTAGTAGGCGTCGTGTCGCGACGCGTCGCCTCGTCGTGCAGCCTGCACACAGCAGACTACTTAGGCCTAGTAACGTAACGTAGGCAATGGTAATCGTAATTCGTAACCGTAGGTCCGTAATGCGAACGAACTGGCTACAAATGTTGCAGCTATATGTAGTGCTAGTGCTAGTGCAACTAGTAGGTAACTTACTAGGTAGGTAGATACTAACTACTTCGTTCATTATTCTGCTAGTCCGTACTCTTGCGCAGCTGATCGCCGATCTACATTTTTATCACTTATCGACTATTACTCGTTATTCTTTCGTAACAAGTCTTATTGTTTTGTGTGCGCGCGCGCGCGCGTTTGTGTTTGTGTTTGTGTTTGCGTATTTATGTGTCTGCGATCTGCGATCTGCGATCTGTGATCTGTGATCGAGTACGTGTAAGTGTTCTGTACCTATAGCCTAAATGTAATGTTGTACATACATATCTACGAATATGAAACGTATGTAATAAGATGGCTGTGTATACTCAACTGTATAGTAAGTTTAGGCTGTACATAATTATGGACTTTTATATACCGACTTTTACGTCTTATTACGCAGCTCTTGGTACTCGTATTTACTCATTTACTTACATACCTTGCTACCTACTTACCAAATACCTTTACCTGCGGCTGCGTACGCATATATACGGTATACCATTACCCACTGTATACTTGTACAATACATACCTCGGCTATGTGTCATTTCCAAGTTTGTAATTCCAATGTCCTATGTCTATGTCTATGTCTATGTCTGTAGCTATGTGCATAGCGTTTAGCGTACCTACGTACCTAATTCATGCCTCGTGGTGATAGCTTAGGTAGCTAAACGTGTAAGATTAACAAAGTAAAGACTGTACTACCCTAGCTAAGTGTGTACTGTGTACCTGTGCCTAAACTTTTTTTTATACCGAAGTAAAAAACACTACGTACTCGTAGTAAGCATTTAAATAAACGGTATGTAAAATTTAGGTACACGCTGCGTACTTATTGCGTATGGCGTAACCACTGACTGCGGTCTGCGACTTTAAACAAATTTTAATCATGTCAATTACGAAAAAGCGATCGTGCTTCCATATCAGTTTCCAATTCGTTTGTATTTAATTATTTATGTTGGCACCTAGTGCGCGTTTAAATCGTTTTGTTTTTCTACGTATTTGTTTATTACTATTA
Organism: Pseudococcus longispinus; assembly: GCA_900064475.1. Lineage (NCBI taxonomy): Eukaryota > Metazoa > Arthropoda > Insecta > Hemiptera > Pseudococcidae > Pseudococcus > Pseudococcus longispinus. Next base: position 15,861 of record FIZU01060083.1, read on the forward strand.
TTACCTACTTGTATTATTACTTACCTATTATTACTTTTTTTTTTTAAATTTACCCATCCGATGTAAAAATCGTCCGTCTCTACATACATATATACTCGTATGTGTATTTGCTTTGGAATTTTTAATTTTAATCTCTCAGTCTGGTCCGGTTGGTTGGGCGACTCCCGGCAAGCAAAAAACAAAACAAGAAAAAAGTCCGCGCAATTTCCACGTTTTTTAATTTTGTCGTCGCGGCTTCTCGCCAGGCAACGAAATCCGTTTCGGAAAACTCAGCCGCGTATATAAATTGCACGCGCTATAGTACACTAGGTATAGGTACTTAACTTATTCCCCGAACAACTAAGCTACGTTTTCGTATGTTTTTCGTGTCAAATCTCCGAAATCATAAACGAAAGTACCTATACGAGTGGATAGGTATTAGGTACCTACAGATTTTGATTTCTTTACGCTCTAGTACGCTGTTCAAATAGGTACTCGCGTATTCGTAAGTATACCTAGGTATTTACGAATAGTTGGCGGAATAATTTTTTTCAAGTTTTTGCCGCTTCCGGCTTCAGTTTCAACTTTTCCAGCGTTGTAAATTGTAATACCTACATATACGTTAGAAGGGAGCGCGAAAAAAAAAATATATCTCGGATTTTGGCCAAATTTAAGGGGGTGGTTCGTATTTATACGGAGATGAACGGTGGAAAATTTTAAACCCCTCCGCTCAAAGTTGGACGGAGTGAGGGGACCTCTAAGTGGAGTCGCTTTCGAAAAAAACACGGTTTTTTGCCACTTTTTGGTAGCGCCACCACTGCAACTTGCGTGGCATCTCGAGCGGCTCGAACACACCTCTAAAAAGTTGCGATTCAAGTTTCTACACCTCCCCAGGCCATCGACTCCGAAATTGAATACCACTTTTCCAACCCTTTCAGGGAGTCAAAAGAGTTGCAGATTGCTGAAAAATCGAGATTTTTGATTTGAAGAAATATTAAATACTCGTCGTTTAGTATCAAAACCGCACCTAAAGGGCTTCTATCGATCCAAAAAAATTATTTCGATTACAAAAATTGAAAAGTTTTTTCGATTTTTGTAAAAAGTTGATTTTTACTATGAAAAATTACGAAATTCTTGTTTTTTTTTAATAAAAATCGAAAGCCAGTCACGCTGCGATAAAAACTTTTCAATTTTTGTAATCGAAATAATTTTTTTGGATCAATTATTAGGAGCCCTTTCGGTCCGGTTTTGGTATCGAGCGAAGAGTATTCGATATTTTTTTAAAATCAAAAACCTCGATTTTTCAGTAATCTGCACCTTTTGGACCCTCCTGCTAATGTAGGAAAAGTGGTATTCAATTTCGCCGTCAATGGCCTGGGGAGGTGTAGAAACTCGAATTCCAACTTTTTGGGGGCGTGTCCGTACCCGGCCAAAAGTGGCAAAAAGTCGCCTTTTTTCGAAAGTTACTCCACTTTGAGGCCTCCTAGTTCCGTCCCCCTTCGAGTTAGGAGCCTAAAATTTTCCACGGTTCATCCCCATGTAAATACGAGCCATCCCTTTGAATTTGGTAAAAATCCGAGGCATGCCAGACATGATTTTTTTGTTCGTCTCGACTCTACACGTACATTGTACATATACCTAGTACCTACCTACTACATATTCCAGCTTACTCGTAGGTAAATTGTTGAAAAATTGTCAAAACAGCCTCTTTTTGAAAATCTGAATTTCTCATTTCAAATTGTTATAGGTAGGTATTCGTTGCAATTTAGGCGAGGGTCGAACCGGAACGCCAACTTTTAGTTAGGTACGACGTACGACTATATGCGACACCGAGCATTGTAGAATGTTTCTTACGACGAGGAGGATCGTTTACTCGCGTCTTTTTCCCCCGGATATGGGCAAGTAACCCTTATCCGCCATGCGAAAAAAAAAGATAAAAACCTGTTTTTGACGCGCGCGGGTTCGCTACAGCTGGGTACCGATTTAGTACCTACCTACCTCGGGGTTACTAACGTATTTTTATGGCACGTATTTGTAGGTATACCTACTTGTATTTGCATTCGAATAATGGAAACTACGTGGGTCTGCCTTCTTCGTTATTTCAGGCCTTGCCACGATACGAGTACGTATGTAATGTATTTTGTAATTATCGCGCTAACCTGAAACTTGTTGCTGATTTCAGAGCCTGCGATCGAAGCTTCGATACCTGAGTATCCCAGTTTCGTATAGTAGGTATTCGTATAACGTAAAACGTAACTACCGGCAACGCGACGCAGACAGGCGCTTATAGTTTATCCGCCATACCTATCTACCTACGCGAACTACGAGTAAAAGACTACCCGAACCCTTTTCTTAAGGCTTGTTTTATATTCGTACTTGAATCGCAGCAACAGGATTTGTCGAAATTACAAATTATCCGCGAAGAAGCCGCCCGCACCGATCCGACGGCGGGACAGCATTACAGCAACGCGCATGTAAGTAGATACTGACTACTTACTACCAAGTGCAGGGGGCGGGGGGACAAAGTCGACAGAGACGGCGCTCGCGCGGAGTGATAACTGCCAAAGTGCGAATGCGGGCGAGAGTTGTCCGTTTGCCCGCACGGCCGCACGTCAGTCGTCGATCCTACAAATCTACAGGTTGCAAAACAGTTGGTCGAGATCGCAGTGGCGGCGTCCGCGTCCGCTTCTTCTGTCGACCCGACGCTAACGCCGAAACTGACGCAATACTGTCATCGATTTTTCTCACCCACCAACTGGTGGGTAGCTGAATGGGTAGATAGATAGATAGGTAGGTAGGTAGGTAAGTAAGTACACATATTTTCAGTTCTGTAGGTACTCGTTCACGCTTTGTTTACAGTGCGCGCGGCCGCGACCCATCCACTGCCTAACACCGTCTCACCGCGACCGCGGCTTTGCCAACTGTATTATTGTTTGGGTGTGTGTAGGATTTTACTAAGCGAACAAAAATCACGTCCGCTTAGGGCATATCGCAATTCGCAGCCACCATCTCTAAATGGACGTAGGATATTTTGTAATAAAAAAAAATCAGACTGGTTCGTTCGAGTTTGTAAAGTGTACTTGAGATGTGATGCGCGTACTGCGGCGTGAACATGAACGCTGGCTGCTTCGAGTGTTAGGTATTTTCAAAAATTCAAAACTTTTCAGCCTAGGTCTTCGGTTATATAATATACTTCGTATAACGGGTAAGCCACGCGATGTTAAATTTTTGAAGAAAAAAAATGTATCCAGCCACATTGCCGCGCCCGCGCTGCAATCGGTTCTATTTTTTAGTCTAAGCACATCCAGAAAATCCAATTCATTCGACCTTCTTGTAAGTGTAACAAAGAAAAGGAGAAAAAGGTTTAGTAAGGTAGTCCACACAAACGCCTTACAACTAAAAACAGAAGGGTTAGGAAAAATACGTCTATTTTCCGGATGCTTTTCTACAAAAATATTTTTTCCAACAAAGTTATTTACGCGGTTTATCTGTTATACGAGGTGCGTATATATATAGATAGGGATAAACCTTCATTTGGACCATCATACGGGTTATTTTTACTATTCATCTGGACCACAGTCACTTTTGGACCATGGTCCAGATGATACGGGTTATTTTTGCTATACTTCTGGACCAGTCTCATTCACCTCGTTTCACCAAACTTCATCAGGGCGCGCTGTGCTTGGAAATCGAGTAGTGATG
>FIZU01060094.1:0-18059 GCA_900064475.1 Pseudococcus longispinus
ATTTATGATCCTTTTTTCGTGATTTCTTCAAAAATTTGTAAAAAATATTTGATTTTGATATTTTTTTAAGTAAAAAATGGTTAAAATTGACATATTTTTTTGCATAAATTACCGTGGTAATGTAAAGAATTTAAAATGAGGTAAATTACCAGTAATTTAATGGAAATATTCTCCGTAAGTTACTTCGGTAACTTAGCTTACATCCCAAATATTATGAACTCAATTTGTGTAAAAAAGCATGCTCTTTCCAATGGTGCAACCCCCAGCTTTCTATCTTGTTTGAATCAAAAGTTATACGTGATTAATTTTAAGAAAAAGACATAAAAATTGACTTTTCTCCTCAAATTTCAAAATTTATTCAAAAAAACAATTTTTTAATGTCTTTTTTTAAAAATTAATTACGTATAACTTTTGATTCAAACAAGATAGAAAGCTGAGATTTGCACCATTGGAAAGAGCATGCTTTTTTACACAAATTGAGTCAATAATAATGGTATTGGTAGGTTAATATTAATATGGGAAATTTTTTTAAACTTCAATAAAATTGAGAAATTGAGACAAAATTGAAATTTGTTTGCGTTTTTTCGAATATTTTATTAGCTATTGGGGTTTTTTAATTAACTAACCCAAAAACTTGCTTGAAAAAAACTAGAACGAATGCTCCTTCGATTGGCGCAACCCTGTACCTATCGTAGTAAAATTTTTATGACTACTTAATCAAAAATAATAAACAAGATTTCAAAAAAAAAATTTGAATGAGCATTTTGCCCCTTCAATTTCAAGGGTAGGCAAGCATATCTACTTCGGTTCTGGATTGGTTGCCTACTTACCAGTTGGAAAGCGGTTAATCTTAACTGAGACACCATGCATCTTTTCATCTTCACTGGACAGTGGACACTGGGACCTGGGATGCATATTAATATAAAACAAAATGAAATTTTTAACTCGTAATTTTTTATTATAGTAATAAACAAATCAACATTTGAACGAAAAACTAGAAGTTAAGGAACAAAAAATATTTTCAATTTACCATGTAGCTCAAGCAATGTTACAACAGATTATTGATATCATTAAAATGAACAACATTTTCATCATATTTTCAAAAATACGGTCTCTATTCTCTACTGCAATAATAATTAAGTATAAAGAAAAACACAACTTTTCAAATACTACAGTTCATAAAAACAGTTTCTTATTTGAAAAAAAAAACAACTTTTTAAAAAGGCTTCGAAATTCTTTTCTACTGGGGTTTACTCAACTTTAAAAATGAAAATGAAAATAAGTAAATTAAAAAAAAAAAAATTCTAAAATACAACTTGATTTTGATACAAAATCTTCGGGCACATTTTCGCATAACAAGATGAAAATTTAAAAAAAATGAGCTTGGTAAATTCTTTTGCATCACTTCAAAAAAATGATTGAACTCATGCAATATATTCTACAAAATTAATTCTTACGTAGGTAAATAAGTTATCACAGAATTTTGCTCACAATTTATACCTTCACTTAGAATTCATGCCACCATTTTTTGATCAATAGGATGGTCTGCTATCAAATTCTTTTGTTTCAATAACCCAGCTTTGAACTTCTTCACACCTTGGATCTCATTCATTTTCCACTTGTGTAGAGCTATCAAGATAGTAGGAATATCCTGAGAATTGAATTCATCAACTACTGCATTCCCTTGCTTTACTAACCGAACTATAAACTCATTACTTCCGGTCAACTCCTCAATATTCCATTTAGACAAGGCATTCAAACAGTTGGAAACACCATGCGAATCGAAATCATCAGTTATTGAATTAGCTTGCATTATCAAACGAACGATAAATTCCCTAGCCCCTTCAAATTCATCAATATTCCATTTGGAAAGAGCATTCAAACAGTTGGAAATATTTTGGCAAGTGAATTTGCCAATTGTCGAATTTCCTCGCACCATCAGCTGATTGATGAATCCTCTCGCTTCTTGCAGATCATCAATATTCCACTTGGACAGAGCATTTAGGCAAATGGAAATACCCTGAGTATCAAATCTATCAATTGTTGAACATCCACGCTTTGTTAATTGAATGATGAATCTCCTAGATTCCTTGAACTCATCGATATTCCACTTGGACAAAGCGTTCAAGGATGTGGCAATGGCTAATGCATTGAAAACATCAACCATTGAACTACCTCGTTCAATCAATTGACTAATAAATTTCTTAGCTCCTTCTAACTCATTGATATTCCATTTCGATAGAGCACCCAAACTATTAGCAATCTCCTGAGAATCAAATCCGTCAATTTTTGAGCTACCTTTTTCTACCAACACAATGATAAATTCCATAGCACCTTGAAGCTCGCCAATATTCCACTTTGACAACGCATTCAAACAACTGGAAATCTCTTGGGGATCAAATTTATCAGTAACTAAATTACCCTGTTTTATCAACAGATTAATAAATTCCTTAGATCCTTGAAATTCTTCAATATTCCATTTCGATAAAGCATTCAAACAACCAGAAATGCCCAAGTAAGTAAATTTTCCAACACTCGAATTTCCGCATCTTACTAGCTTAGTGATGAATTCCCTAGCTCCTGGTAATCCATTGATGTCCCATTTTGACATGGCATTCAAGGTATTAGCAATCTCTTGCGAATCAAATCCTTCAACGATTGAATCTCCTCGCTCTACCAACCGAACAATAAATTCTCTAGCACCTTCAAACTCATCGATATTCATTTTCGACAAAGCATTCAAACTGTTGGAAATATCTTGACAACTGAACTGGCCGATCACTAAATTTCCTCTTTTTACCAACTGACCGACAAACTCCTTAGCTCCATCTAACTCATCAATATCCCACTTGCATAAAGCATTCAAACAATTACCAACATTCTGAGAGTCGAATCTTTTTACCATTGAACTAGCTCTTTTGATCATCTGAACAATAAATTTTCTAGCTCCTTTGAGTTCATCGATGTTCCATTTACACAAAGCATTCAAGTTGCTGGATATTTCCAGGGAATTGAATCCGCCAGTTATTGAAATTCCTCGATTTATCAACTGAATTATAAACTTCTTGGAATTTTCTAGCTCATCGATATTCCATTTAGACAAGGCATTCAAGCTATTAGCAATTTCTTGAGAATTGAATCCATCGACTATTGAACTGCCTCGTTTCAACAACCTAACAATGAACTCTCTAGAACCAGTCAATTCGTTAACATTCCACTTTGACAGAGCATTCAAGCTGCCAGAAATACCCAAAGGATCGAATGTACCAGCCATTAAATTACCACACCGCAACAGCTCAATGATGAATTCTCTTGATCCCGGCAATTCATTGAAATTCCATTTTGACACAGCATTCAAGCCATTTGAAATATGTTGAGAACTGAATCCACCAGCAATTCCAGTACCTCGCCTAACTAATAAAATGATAAATTTTCTAGCTTCTTCAAAATCATCGATATTCCATTTTGACAGAGCATTCAAAGAATTGGAAATATTCTGACAATTGAATGTATCGATTATTAAATTTCCTCGCTTTATCAGCTCGTTGATGAATCCTCTGGCTTCCTGCAGGTCGCCGACATTCCACTTAGACAGGGCATTTAAACTAAGAGCGATTTCCATAGAATTAAATTCATTAGCCATTGTACTTCCTAATTTCATCAATTGATTAATAAACTCTTTAGAGCCTTGTATTTCGTCAGCTTGCCATTTAGACATGGCACTCAATGTGTTGACGACACTCAGAGAAGTCAATTCATCAGTAGCTAAACTTTGTTCAGAATTTGATCTATCCATCATTTCCTTACTTCGTTTCATCAACTGTGCAGAGAACTCTTTAGCACCTTCTAATTCATCGATTTTCAACTTGGATAAAGCGTTTAAACAGCTAGAAATAGCTAGAGAATTGAATCCTGTAATGCTTGAATTGCCTTCTTTTAGCAATCTAATGGTAAATTCCCTTGCTCCTTCGAAATCACCAATATTCAATTTCGACAGGGCATTCAGGCAATTGGCAATAACTTGGTCAGTAAATTTATCGTTTTTTTTATTGATTGGATCCAATAAATAAATTCCTCGGTGCATCAATTTATTAATGAACGATTTAATTATATCAACCTGGCGATCTCCCGAGACATTACTTCTCAAGTTCCATTTCGACAACGCGTTCAAGCTATTAGCAACCTGCCAAGAACCGAATCTAATAATTGCTCTATTCTTTGGATCTAAAAATTCATCCCCTTTCTTTGCCAGATGGAAAATTAGCTTCTTGAAATTCTCTCGATCGTCCGTACTCCATTTTCCATCAAAAATGTCTAATTTTGATAACGTATTCAAAGTACCAGAAATACCATTAGCATCTATTGTACCTAATGAATCAAAACGCTTCACCCATTCTCCCACCAAATCACGTATTTCATCTGTCCTATTTTTATTGGTGGAGGATAATTTCCTTGAAAAGTCACCGTGTCCCCGAAAATTGGAAAGCGTCTGTTTTACAGTATTCGAGTGCACGTATCGAAACTGATTGGAAAAATCGACGTGGTTTTGTAATCCGAGGAACAACTTTGGTACACTATCATTGCGAATGTAATTCCAATTTTTAGAATATTCGGCATGGGCTTTCAAGTCGGTAAATGCCATTACACTAGTAGTATTTGTGCGACTTAATTTCGTTGAGAAACCAGTGTAAGGTTGTAAATTGGAAAAAATCTTCATTGTGTTATATTTATAAATATAACAAACCTTTTTCGAAAATTGGACCTGGCCTTGTAGAATAGAAATCATTTTGAAAATTGAATTGTACAATGATTTACAGTAATCTAATCCAGCTTATGCGCCAAGTAACACCGTTCGGACGTTTTCTCAGAGTTTTTCATTCAGCATTGCATCGTGTGGGAAAAAGATATGATTATGCGACGATTCCTGCAATAAATAAATACCTCAGCATTTAAATCGCAATTAACAAACAAACCGAAGAAAAACTTACTGTGTAAATTGTAAAAACACAGTCAAAGATGTGCCCAATTCATATTAACATTAGATTGCAGAACACTGATGGTTTCTCTTCTTTTTTGATAATCAAGTCCGACGCTGATGAAAGCTGCATTCCAGCACCAATTACTATCAAAACAAAATAAAAACAAAGTTTACTATAAATGAATAGAATTTCGAATCAAATACACCCTGCGAATTAGAAGTTTAAGTCGAATTAATTCACAGTTAGCGAAGTACTGATAACGTCATTCCAATGGTAGAAAATTTCACAGTATATTGAGTACCATTCGTATGAAGTGAAAGTTCATTTCTACACCAATTCTCAAACATTTTTTCAATGTTTAGCAAGTAAAGTATATGTAATTTTGTATAAATAAGAAAAGAGATCTTACCGGCATGAACTCTCTGAAATATTCGATTTACGATTTAACGACAAAAAGAATCTACTTATATATAATTCTATTGTGAAATTAATTGTAATGGTGTAACAGTCTCTCGTTGAAATAACATAATCGTACGAATTCAGAATTCGGATAATTGCAGATAAATTTATAAAAATTTGAGCTGAATTTTTCATTCAACAACCTTTATGTGTTTTTGTGATAACAATTTTTTTGAATAAGAGAAAGGAGGTGAGGTGAGAGGAGAGTTGCGCGGTGTTAGTTTCAGTATTTCTTGAACGTTCCATTGGTAAGTGGGGCAATCGAATTGTAGAAAATCAATTTTTTATTTTTTTTTAAATTCTTCATCAGTTTTCATCAGAGATTGAGAGCGACCGAGCTAGTAGGAAGAAAACAGAAAAAAAGAGCGAGTGAAACAATTTCGAGTCTTTGAAGTTTGAAGAGCGAATTAAGAGCGAGTGAATCGAATAGAGGAGAAAAAAGAGCAAGCGGAAAAGAGCGAAATGGATTGAAGAGGGAGTCACTCGAGTGTTGGTAAGAGCAAGTGGATCGACTAAAACACGAAAAAACAATAGAAAAACAGGCAAAAACTACGAAAAAGCAGGGTTGGAAGTTGGAACAGAGAATATTCTCATTGAGATTTGAGAATTTGCTCAATGAGCACGAGCATTTTCGAGAACATTCTTTGGAAGAAAATAAGAGAAATGAGAATATTCTTTTTTTTTTATAACTTTTGTGGATTTGATTCGTGCTTTTTTGACCATTTCTACGATATTAGCATCGGATATGCTCTTGCTATGTCAGACTTTTTTGGAGTTGGAAAAACTTTAGAAATAATGCTGACTTGTAGACATTTTGTCAGACTTAACTTTTGGATATTATGTCAGACTTTTTAGTACTTTGGAAATTTTTCAGATTTCCATTGACTTTAAGACATTATGTCAGACTTTTTTGGACTTGAAAATTTTTTTGAAATAATGCTGACTTATAGACATCTTGTCAGACTTCACTTTTGGAAATTATGTCAGATTTTTTCGGACTTGGAATATTCTTAGATTTCCATTAACTTTTAGACATAATGTAAACATTTTTAGAACTTGGATTTTCGTTGACTTTGACACATTTTGTCAGACTTTTTTGTATGTACCTCGAAGAATTTTTATCAGATTTCCAATGACTTTTAAACATTATGTCAGACTTGTTTGAATTTGGAAAAATTTTCAGATTTTTATTGACTTTTAGGCATAATGTCTGACTTTTTTGGACTTGGAAAATTTTTCAGATTTTCATTGACTCTTAGGTCAGAGTTTTTTGGAATGGGAAAAAAAATTTAAATCAGCAAAAGCATATCCTATGTTTTATAGTTTCATGGGTAGTATGGAAATGGCAGTGACTTTTCTGGTCAGAAATTCAGAATCAGCATATTACCTATGTCAATCTTGTCATTTTTTGGTCCAAATGTCATTCTTTGCCAAAATTGTAATTTTCGGGTCGAAATTGTGAATTTGCGGTCAAAATTGTCATTTCAAGGTAAAAATCATCATTTTTGGTCGAAATCGTCATTTTTTATTAATATTGTCATTTCAAGGTAATTATTCTGTCAATCTTGTCATTTTTTGGTTCAAATGCCATTTTTTGGTCCTAATGTCATTTTTTGTCAAAATTACCATTTTTCAGTAAAAATTGCCATTTTTGGTTAAAATCGTTATTTTTGATCAATTGTATTTTTTTTGGTCCAACTTGTGAATATTTTTGTCAAAATTGTCATTTCAAGGTAAAAATCATATTTTTGGTCATTTTAGGTTTTTTTTTTTAAAAATTCTATCAAGGAAAATATTTCATCTAATTTTAAGCAAAAAAAAATAATGTGCTCAAATTTTCGAGAATATTCTCAATATGTAAGAATTTTCTGGGAATTTTCCAACGAGAAAAAATGTTCGAGCATTTGCCAACCCTGCAAAAAAGCCTCAAAAGAGCGAGAAAAAGGAAGTGAAACAATATTTTCTGAACAGTGAAGAGTGATTAAAGAGCGAGTGAATGAAAATTCAAAAATTTTAATCTTGAAAAAGCGAATAAAGAGCGAGTGAAGAGCGAATAAAACAAATATTGATTCGCTCCTAAATTCTGGTTTTCATCAGGTTCAAGTACAACTTAATTCACGGGAGTTCTAAATTGAAATTACGTCAGAAGGTATAATTAATATTCAAATTCATCGTTTACATAAAATCATTCATTCATTTCATTACAGCTAAGTATATCACAGTAATCGCTGATCTCAATTCTCTTGATTTCTGGTCATTTTTTCGCATGATATTCATCCTCTTTGGACGCTAGCCTCTGTAAAGCATACATAACACATAAGTAATACAAAATGAAATGAAATTTTCAATTCGAAATTTTTTATTACAAATAATGAACAAATCAACATTTGAGCAAAAAACTAGAAATAAAGGAACACAACATATTTTCAATATATTCTAGATGGCTCAAGATCATTACAACAAATATTATTAAAATGAACAACTCTTCATCATAATGGTTTTTTAATAACTAGACAATTCCAACAAAATTTATCAAAAATACCTATACCAACAAAACGTACACAATATCAGTCTATTTAAATTCGTAAAAAATTCTTTCAATTTACTGTTAGATGGAAATGAAGAAACGGCTAAAAAAAGAACAGAATTGTGAATTATGTAGGTTCATTACAATACAAAAACAGATCAGAAATGGATGAAATCTAACACAACGAAATAGTAGATTGAGTAATTTATAAATAAAGAGACGATTGATGTTTTTCAATTACATGGTGATTTTTATCCAAATGAAAAGTACCAAAATATTTTTCTTGAGTTATTATACATCAAATGAAATCGACTTTTAATCTCTACATTGTGAAGAAATGAACTCAAATACCTACTTATAATGAATTATTATTTCAGAATATGAGGAATATATTGATTTTTATTCTGTTTCTTAACAACTTACTCATAGATTTGTACGTATTTTGGCTTCGAAATCTTCTACCTCTGGATCTTTTTCAACTTCGAAAATAATAATACGAAAATTATAAAAAATTGTCTGGTTCGAACGAGTTGCAATCTTTTTTTTTCATTTTTAAACAAAAACTTTCATCATATTCTCATATAATATTTAAAAAAAATGAACTTCGTCCAATCTTTTTGCATCGATCGAGGAAATAATTAAAACCATATAACATTTAAATAAATTCCTACATAAGTTATCACAGCATGATCACAATATATTCGCTTAGAACTTACGCCACCATTTTTTCATCAATAAGGTACTCGGATATCAAACTTTTCTGTTTCAATAACTCAGCTATAAACTTCTCTGCGCCTTTTATCTCATTAATATTCCACTTTTGTAGAGCATTTAAGGTAATAGAAATGTCATAAGAAGTGAATTTATCAACTACTAAATTTCCTCGTTCTACTAATTGAAGTATAAACTCCTCACTTCCTTCTAACTCTTTAAGATTCCATTTAGACAAAGCATTCAAACTGTTAGAAACACCTTGCGAATTGAATCCGCCAATTTTTGACCTACCGCTTTTAATTAACGCGACGATAAATTCCTCAGCCCCTTGAAGTCCCCTAATATTCCACTTCGAGAGAGCATTCAAACAATTGGAAATCCCTTGAGAATCGAAATCATCAATCAGTGAATTTCCTCGCTTTATTAACCGATTAATAAATTCTTTGGATCCTTGGAGTTCGTCACTATTCCACTTTGATAAAGCATTCAAACAACTGGAAATGTTTAACCAAGTGAATTTTTCAACATTCAAATTTCCACACTTGACAATTCCAATGATGAATTGCCTAGCTCCTTGTAATTCATTAATGTTCCATTTGGACATGGCATTTAAAGCATTACCAATACCCTGAGTATCAAATTCTTCAACCAACGAATCTCCTTGTTTTACCAACCCGATAATAAATTCCCAACTATCTTCAAACTCGTTAATATTCCACTTGGACAGAGCATTCAAGCTTTGGATAATATCTTGAGACTTGAATTTACCAATCATTGAATTTCCTCGTTTCACCAATTGATTGGTAAACTCTCTAGCTCCATCTAATTCGTCAATGTCCCACTTGGACAAAGCGTTCAAGCTGATGGTAATACCTTGAGGACTAAATACACCAATCGTCGAATTCCCCCGTTTTACTAATTGCATAATAAACTCCTTAGATCCTTCAAACTCATTTATATTCCATTTGCATAAAGCGTTCAAACAATTGGCGATATTCTGAGAGTCGAATTTTCCTACCAATTGATCACCTCTTTTGATCATGTGAACGATACACTTTCTAGCTCCTGGTAGTTCATCGATGTTCCACTTACACAGAGCATTCAAGCTGTTGGATATTTCTTGGGAATTGAATCCACCGGTTATGGAAATACCTCGATTTACCAATCGTATTATAAACTCGTTGGAATTTTCGAACTCGTTGATATTCCATTTGGATAGGGCATTCAAGCTGTTGGCAATTTCCTGAGAACTAAATCCATTGATAGTTGAATTGCCTCTTTTCAATAACCTGACAATGAATTCTCTAGACCCGGCCAGTTCGTCAACGTTCCACTTTGCCAAAGCATTCAAACTGCTAGAAACACCCAAAGGGCCGAATACATCAGCTGTTGAAATACCACACCTTACCAACTGAATTATAAATCCTCTTGTGCCTTGTAATTGATCGAAATTCCATTTAGATACGGCATTTAAACAATTGGCGATCTCTTGCGAATTGAATCTACCAGCTATTCCACTACCTCGTTTTACTAATAACATGATAAATTTGCTAGCTTCTTCGAAATCATCTACATTCCACTTTGACAACGCATTCAGACTGCTAGAAATACTCACAGGACTAAATGTATCAGCTGTTAAATTACCATACCTCATCAACTGATTGATAAATTCTCTCATTCCGGGTAATTCGTTTAAATTCCATTTAGACACAGCATTCAAGCAATTTGCAATTTCTTGAGAATTGAATCCGCTCGCTATTCCGTTACCTCGTCTCACCAATAGAATAATAAATTTTCTAGCTTCTTCAAAATCATCGATATTCCATTTTGACAGAGCATTCAAACAATTGGAAATATTCTGGCAATTGAATGTATCGATTATTAAATTTCCTCGTTTTATCAGCTCATTGATGAATCCTCTGGCTTCCTGCAGGTCGCCGACATTCCACTTGGATAGGGCATTTAAAGTAAGAGAAATTTCCAAAGAATTAAAATCACCGGTCATCGTACTTCCCAGTTTCATCAATTGATTAATAAACTCCTTAGATCCTTGTATTTCATCGGTTTGCCATTTAGACATTGCACGTAAGGTACTGACGATACTCGCAGAAGTGACTTCATCAGCAGCCAAACCTTGTTTAGAAATTGATTCATCGATCATTTTCTTACTTCGGTTCATCAACTGCGCGGCGAACTGTTTAGCGCCTTCGAATTCATCAATTTTTAACTTGGATAAGGCGTTTAAACAATTAGAAATAGTTAAAGAATTGAATCCAGCGATGGTCGAATTGCCTTCTTTTATCAATCGAATGGCAAATTCCCTAGCTCCTTCGAAATCCATAATATTCCACTTCGACAGGGCACTCAGGCAATTAGCGATAGCTTGATCATTGAATTTATCCGTTTTTCTATTAATTGGATCCAATAAATAATTTCCTCGATATATCAATCTGTTAATAAACGATTTAATTACATCAACATGGCTTTCTTTCGAAACTCTACTCATCAAGTTCCATTTCGACAGTGTGTTCAAACAAATAGCAACTTGCCACGAACCGAATTTAACAATTGTTTTATTCTTTGGATCTAAAAATTCGTCTCCTTTCTTTGCAAGTTGAATGATTAGTCTCTTGAAATTCTCCCGATCATTCGTACTCCATTTTCCATCAAAAATGTCTAATTTTGATAACGTATTCAATGTGCCAGAAATAGCGTTGGCGTCAATTTTACCCAAAGAATCGAAACGGTTTACCCATTCTGCAACCAAATCGCGTACCTCATCTGTCCTATTTCGACTCGTGGAAGATAATTTTCTTGAAAAGTCGCCATGACCGCGAAAAGTGGAAAACGTCTGTTTTAAACTGTCTGTATGAGTGAAGCGAAATTGACTGGAAAAATCGACGTGATGTTGTAATTTGGGGAACAATTTCGTTGCATTACCAATACGAGGGTAATTCCAATTTCTAGAATAGTCAGTATTGCCTTTCAAGTAAGGAAATACCATTATGCTGGTTGCATTCGTGCGATTTAACGTCTTGGAAAAATCAGTGTAAGGTTGTAAATTGGAAAAAATCTTCATCGCGTTATATTTATGAATATAATAAACCTTTTTCGAGAACTGGACCTGGCCTTGCAGAATGGAAATCATTTTGATAGTTGAACAATGGAATAATTTACAGCACAACCGTCAAATAACACAGTTCGGATGTTTTATTCAGAGCCTATCAGTTAGCATCCCAGTGTGTTGGAAAGATCTATGTTTTTTCGACGATTCCTGCAAAAGATACAAGTCTTGAAATTTAAATCGTGACTATAACAAATGAACAAAAAGAAAACTTACTATGTAAATCGTAAATAGATTTTCAAAGATGCGACGAGTTTACATTAGCATGTTGCAGAATATTGATGGTTATCTTTTTTGAATTTGATAATTAACTCCCACGACGATGGAAAATGCATTTCGGTACCAATTACTATCAACATAATACAAAAGTAAATTTTATTTAGTAAATGAGCAAAATTTTAAATCAAGAATTAGTTCACAAATTCACAATTAGTCAAGGTACTGATAACGTCATTCCAATGCTAAAAAATTTCACAGTGCTGTAGGTAATGAATATAACTCGAATAAAGCCATATTTCAACATCAATTTTTAAACATTCTCTAATTACTTAGCAAGTACATAAAATGTATATGATTTTGTGTACCTTTACCGGCATGAAGTGCCTCAAGTAATCGATTCGCGACGATACGTATCAATTCATACACAATATACAACTTTACTGTACAATTAATGGCGACGTTGGTACTTACATTCTCTCGTTGAAACTACAAAATTTTACGAGAACAAATTTTAAATTCGGATAATTATGAATAATAATGTAAAAACTTGAGTATCGAGCGACAAAATTTTTCAATTTCAACCTTTGAGAAATTTTTTCAACAACAAGAATTATCAATTTATCACTGGTGTTAATTTTAGTATTTTTTGAGGCTATCAACTGGGAAGAGGAAAACCTGCCCAGGGCTGTCAACTCGAATCTAGATTCAGACCGTCTCAAAAAATGATCTGTAAATTTTTTGTTTATTTTACGCCGTTATCATTCGTGTACATCTACAGACTTGTGAAAATTGCAATTTACTTTTGAAAATAAAATTAATGAAACGCATATATTAATATTTTATCATGTTAATAATGGAAAAATTGAAATAAAATAACTTTGTTTGATTTTTTTTTCATGGCATTTTCGATGTCATCTGACGTCTCATCATTTTTTTTTTCTAATAAGTAAGTGCCTATCTACCTGCACGAAATCTGCTCACAATGCAAGGAAAATAATTGCAATCTAATTAAACGTAAAATACTGATGAGAAAATTCCAAGTATCATGTGAGAAAATTTTCAGCCAATTTTATTTTCGATAATCATTTCAAATCATAATCCATCACAATAAATTACCGATAATATTGAGCGTGTGAATTCGATTTCATTGTGTTAGGTTACCTGTTTACTGTTTTTGGATCGTTGAAATTTTTCCCAAAGTACTTACTCAAGTTGTTAGCATATAAGTGTGAGAATTTTATAACAACCTCATTATTTGTAAGTAGGTACCTATATACATGAACTTTTACTTTAATTAAAAGGGAGAATGCTGGAATTTTATGTCGGTGCATAAAGTGAATCAAGGCCATTGTTTCTTCTCTAACAATGAACGGTGGATAAATCATTATTTGTTATAGGTACTTATTTTTTATCTATCGAAAAGAGCTGAATTTATTCATGCAAATGGTTTTTTTTTTTACAAAACTTGTTCAAATTGTAAGTAGGTGAAAAAAAACTCTGCATAAATTAATTTCGTAGATAATCAGTCTTCGTTCAAGCTTTTAAGCTGTTATGATATTTATCTATGCCTGTTTAAATTTGCATTGGACAGTGATCAAAATTAAATTGTCTTTTGCATCTGATAAATTAAGTAAGTACCTACATACTTTTTTAGATGATAATTTTTGTTAAATCTTGGATTCATTAAATCATGATTTAAGTGAATTGCAGCAAATGCTCTTCTCAGGGTTCTTATAGTCAACGTTGAACTGTTATGAAAAAAGTTGGTCAACGAGAAGCAAATTTGGGCCCCCTCCCTCGGTCATGTAAGAAATTATTCCTATTGAATTTTACGTTTAAAAATTTTGAAAATTATTTTGCTCAAATAATTAGATTTATTGAGCCAGGACAAACCGAGGGTGAGAATTCTTCCGGAAAAAGACATCCACAAGCTGCAATTTCATCACTTCTTAACATTTTTTTTTATTTTTTTCACTCAAATATTCCCCACTTCCTCGTTTGAGGGGCCCAAATTTTCTAAAATAACAATTTTGTTCGAAGATGACATAAAAATATTCTGACCTTTTTCATAGGTAACTTTGCATATTCATTTTTAATTTGTTAGTAGAGAATGATGCGCAGTATTATAGAACTGAACGAGTTAAATTCATACGATAGTCCTAAAAAATTCGCTGTGATAATAAGATATGCGTATAAAAGTTATGGCAAAGCAAGCGTCATACTAAGTGGATTGCATATGACCATACCTGAAGGAACTATGTAAGTAATGGAAATGAACTAATTGGTTTGAAAAGCTCAACGCTCATATTTTAGAAGGTACATAATTGACTTTTGGATGGGTTTTTGGACACCTCTGTAGTTATGGTTTACTAGGACCAAGTGGTTGTGGCAAAACCACCCTTTTGAATTGCATTCTCGGCAGGAATAAATTGGATTGTGGTAAAATTAAAGTTAAAGCCCGATCAATAGGTGATATTGGTTATATGCCTCAAGTAAGCTATGAATTAATTATTTTTCCTATCTTAATTATTTTTGGCACAATTCATCTTTTGGCTCTTCAATTCGTGAGATAAAATTTAATAATTTTTCAGGAAATAGTGTTATACAACGGATTTAGTATTATAGAAACTATGACATTCTATGGAACATTGAAAAAACTGTAAAGAAATCAATAAATTCGTCGAAAATGTCGTTAAAATTGCAGAGATTTCCAAAAAAAGTTGCGATTTCTTAAATTTTCATAAAAATCAGTAAAAACTTCATAAAATGGGACCCAAAAATTTGAAAAGTGTGGAAAATTTCGTAAAAATTTTGAAAATGCTCCTAAAAATTGTTGATAGATATTGCAAAAGTGGTTTAAAATTCCACAATAGACACCATTTTATAAAAATCAGTAAAAATAATGAAAATTTTGAAAATGTTGTGAAGTCATTTTTACGAGATTTTCGACTGATTTCATGATTTTTTGACAGTTTTGACACTATCTTCATTGCTTTTCGCAAAAATTTCAACAGTTGCAACATTGTCGATGATTTTCAAAAATTGTTGATTATTTTTCCATTTTTAGCATAAAGTATGCGAAGAAAAAAAGGAAATTCCTCGACGATGAACTTTATGCATTTTGTCAGGCATTAGACTTTTTGGAGTTCAAAATTTTTTGAAATTTTAAACAACTTTTTGCATTTGGAAAAATTTAGAAATCGCGCTGACTTTTACACCTTCTTTTCAGACAGTCTTGTGAAAACAACAAGTAAACCGTAAAGTAAGAATAATTTAACAAATTCTTTAAAATTAATTTTATGTTTTAACGGTAGTAATTATATTTTAAATAATAAATTTATTGATAATTTTTTTGCACATTAATTTGAACGACTGAATTCCAGAATATCTTTTCCGATTTTGATACGATATTTTTAGAGTAAAAAAAACTATATTCTATAAGATTTGCCGATAAAATTCGACCAAACCACAAAAAAAAACAAAAATGAACTCTCCTTTGGACTTTTCATCACTTCAACTAATCCAGATGAATTTTTTCCGATTCTGATAAAATATTTTTAGGAAAAAAAAGCTACATTCTATAAGATTTGCGGATATATTTAGTGTAAAAAAAAAAGAAAAAAAAAAGGGAAAATTGAGAAAATTTAATTACGAACAGGAACAGATGGCAAGGATTCTATATATGACGATTGAATATTTAGGGTTTTCGCCAATTTTTTCTTAATAATTTTCGGAATAGAAAATTTATAAAACCTTTTGCTCAAGGAATGATTTTGGCAGAGAATAATGTAGGGCTATTATTCTCTGCCAAAATCATTCCTTGAGCAAAAGGTTTTATAAATTTTCTATTCCGACAATTACCCTCAAAGATAGGGTCAGATCAAGGGAAATAACATCAGACCTTGGAGTGACGCCCATCATGGAAAAAATCAAGGCCTATAGAAAAAAATGGAGAAGTCATGTCGAAAGAATGGAGGAAACAAGATCACCAAAACAGGTCCTCCAATACACCCCCAAAGGAAGGAGGAGCAGAGGGAGACCAAGGAAGAAGCTCATCGATACCTCAAGCTCCTCCGAAGCCGTAGATACACCATAGCAGACAGGCCAAAGGGCCTACCGCAGAAATGGAAACGACGACGACGACGACGACGACGACGACAATCAAAGGTTCTCGGCGAATCTTTGAGAATATAGCTTTTTTTCTCCAAAAAAATTGTGTCATAATCGGTTGAAAATGATTCTGGGTTTGTGGATGTAATCACAAGACCGACACATATTTCATTTGAAGCTTTTCTAGGATAGGAACTTTTATAAATTAAGGTAGGATGGCAATCATTGATATTGGCTGCACCCAATAATTTCTTTTGGCTCTTAAACAGGACCATTTGAACCCCAATTTGAGGCAGATAATACTTCGGGAACACACCGACACCTAAACAAGGAAAACATATTTTAAGCAATATTAAAATTCATCTTACAAAATTCTCTGATCTACAATGATACCACGTTATTTGACACAAGAAATAATGAAAGCCATGCATGATAATGTGATTGTAGCAGGTCATTTTTGTGTAAATAAACCAACCAAAAAAATTTGAAATAAATATTACATACAAGACAGAAATGATATAGGATATGCAAAACTGTACCTGTAAAAAGCTGTAATTCGTGCTAGATGACCAAAAATTATTTTGGAGAAAACCAGAATTTTTAAAACCCTTGCCTCGTCGGCTAGAACAACACAAGTAAATTAAAATTTGTAAAAATGTGATTACATCAATTCGCTAGTTCAATATGCTATCATTGAAAAATTTATGATAAAAAAATATTAATTTGGTGATAGCGATAAGTAGGTAGGTTCAGTCTACTATCTCCTACTATCTCTGAAAAATAGTGATAAGTAGGTAGATTCAGTCTAGGTACTATCTCTGAAAAATTTTTAATAACAAATTTTCCGTTTGTAATATCCGGAAGTTGTAAAATAGCTACATGTATAGTACGGTGGAGCGCGAACTGCGAAAATCATACAAGCTGGGTCTTATTTAGGTATGAAACGTAAAGAAATTTCACCCCCAAATCTCACCATCGGGTCAAATTTAATAGCTGATCTTCGATACTCAAAAATCAGCTAAAAGACATATCCATGTACCAATATGACCACTCGAAGAATGCATCTATTTTCTGAAAAACATTTTCTCATTCATCCAGTAAAATTAAACTCAATCAAAGCGTTCTAAAATTCAGAGGCGTGCTTTCCAAGCCCCCGGTGTGAAGAACAATTGAAAACGCAATTTTTTCCAAGTACTGGGGTAGATAAAATCGTTATAAAATGGAAAAACTGATTACTCAATTTTTTCCAACACTCTGGCTAAGCAAAATCGCCAGGAAATGAAAAAATTGAAAATTCCATTTTTTTTTTCAAGTCATGGGGTTAGCAAAAAGGTCAGATGATGAAAAATTAAAAACTAGATTTTTTCAGGCCACAGGGTTACTACAATTGTTAGAAAATCATCAGAAAATAAAAAAACTGATACATAATTTAATTTTTTCCAAGCACCAGGGTAAGGAAAATCATCAGGAAATGAAAAAATTCGAACCTCCCTTCAGTTGGTTATGCTTATGACCATGCTCCCGACTCGATTAGGTACCGAGCTACGGCTGATCTACCAACACGATTATAATTTAAAATTTTGAAAGAAAAATGAAATTTCAGTTTTTAAACTTTTTTTTGGCAAAAATTTTCGCCCTCGCTTCGCTCGGGCTGAATAAATTTCCTTCTTTCAATAAATTGGGGTGAATATTTTTCAAAATTTTACATAAAACCACTTCTTTTCAAATCACCCCTTCCCCTTGAATATTCATCTGGCTATGTCTCTGCCACCTACTATCTAAATAATTTTTTTTTTGTTCAATTTAGTTTAACATGTTACAAATAAAGTTGACAAATTTTCAATAACTGCAGTGATTTTGGACCCCCCCCCCTATCATGTAAAATGTTTTCGGTTCGTCCCTGGCCTGTTCGATACATTTTGGCCTG